>OLKM01001166.1:85000-117500 GCA_900291075.1 Melanogrammus aeglefinus | reverse complement strand
CCTCTTCCTCCTGGGGCGCTGGAAGCCAGACAGCCAGGCAAAACATTCCCAGCGCGTCATGGGAAAGAGCCTCCAATCCGGTCCACTAGAAATCAAAGTACGCTGCGAGTTTCTCTTGGAGTACGTCTGTCCACTTGTTCCAGGAGCTAGCGTAGCGTAGCATAGCATAGCATAGCACCACTGAGCAGTTTTGCAAAGTCAATGTTTAGAACTGTACTGCCTGCTTTGTTTGCTCTTGTCCCTCTCGCAATCCTTTTATAAAGTGTTGACGGACGCAGCCGCTGCCTTTGGGGAAGGGGGGGGTTGATGGACGTGCTTGGAGAGCAGTCAAAATAACCGCCTGTTGTCTGGTGGTTTGTTGTGTTTCAGGTACTTGGCCAAGTTGACGTCGGTGGGAAGCATTGCCAACGAGGAGACGTGTGAGCGGCTCCGAGGTCTCATCCAGAGACAGGTACGCTCAGCGGTTCAGCACTCAACTGTGGAAAGCTGCGACGATAAGACGTCCAATATATCTACTCGACTGAGTTAAAGCTAACGCCAAACAGCGTGGAGTAGAACTGGAATAACAGATCCCAAACCAACCCCCTAAATCCAAGGCCACACACACAGAACACGAGCAGAAAGTACGGGTGCCGCCCCTCTCGACAGTTTTACTAAACAAAAACGTTTTTTTTAATAAAGCAGTGGTTCTTTCATTTGTCTGACTTTGAATTTTTGTCTGACATATTTCCTTAAAACATAAAGCACATGTGTGTTCCATACCCTATAGCGATGTGATTGTTAGAAACAACAAGCGAGCCTCCAGCTCCAAGCGTCTTAAACTTTGTGAAGACGGCCGGTCGGCGGCAGTCTGCGTACTCTTGAGCCAACGAGGAATCCTGAGCAACACACAGCAAGACAAACTGTTGTTGATACACTGAAACCAAATGACATATGTGCGTTCCTAAAATGAAAATAATGGAGGGAAAAAAAAAGTCTGCAGTCTGCAAGTGATATTAAATTACAAGAAATTTGTATTACTTACAAATCACCCTTTGAGGAACAAACTCCAAGTGGAGTAACAAATATCGGCACCTTCAAGGGCCTGCGATTTGTCTAATGGCTTTAGATGTTCTACTTTTATTGTGATTCATTAAGGTTTCATGATCTAAATGACCATGTTGGCATAGATTAATGTCTCCATGATATGTTGTTGTTTTTTGTCTCAGTCCAGTAAGCCCTGCTGTGTTGGGTAGTGCCTACCAGGGTGGGGGGGCTAACAGTATGGGGCTGAAATAGTGTGTGTGAAGGGGTGCACTAGTCCATGCCCCAATGCCCCTAGAATTCGGTTCACTCAGTCCTATGATGCAGACGGGAGGAAGGGCCTTCATCACTGATTAGCGTCCATTTGGAAATAAAAAACAACGTCAATTCTCCACACAAACGGCCCCTAGCCTGTTAGCGTCCGATGCCCGGGGCCCAGCCTCACCCCACTGCCTCTGCTGCCCCTCCCAGGTGCAGATCTGCAAGCGCAGCATCGAGGTGATGGACGCCGTGCGCCGCGGGGCCCAGCTGGCCATCGACGAGTGTCAGTTCCAGTTCAGGAACCGACGTTGGAACTGCTCCACGCTGGAGTCCATGCCCGTCTTCGGAAAAGTGGTGACGCAGGGTAAGCGTAACATCGAAGGAGGAGGTTCAGCGGGTTCGCCTGGTAACTTAAAGGTTGCTAGTTTGAACCCCCGGCACCCCTTAGCTGGAGTGTCGAGGTGTCCCTGAGCAAGACGCCTCACCCCGACTGCTCCTGACGAGCTGGCTGTCGCCCTGCGTGGTTGACTCCGCCGTCGGCGTGTGAATGTGTGAATGAATGGGTTGGAAGTCGCTTTGGATAAAAGCATCAGAACAATCCCCTCAATGTATGTAAATCTAAATGTAAGCATGAGCGGTCCCGCGTGGTGCTGTGTGAACAGCCCCGTGGTACAAATAACGACAGAACACCTTATGATGCATGGAGTACATGGAAAGCAAATACACAATGAAGATGTTGGTATACTGGCCGCCAGCTGTAAGGGCAGTTGTGCTGGAACCTTTGCACTTGGCCACTTATTTTGTCCTCACAATGAAACGTCTTCAATTTTGTTGTTATTGACATAGCTGAAACTGGTGTGTGTGTGTGTGTGTGTGTGTGTGTGTGTGTGTGTGTGTGTGTGTGTGTGTGTGTGTGTGTGTGTGTGTGTGTGTGTGTGTGTGTGTGTGTGTGTGTGTGTGTGTGTGTGTGTGTGCTGTGCGTGTGTGCATGGCGTGTGTGTGTGTGTCTGCCGTGGTGCTGCCGTGTGTGTGTGTGTTGTGTGTGTGTGTGTGTGTGTGGTGTGCGTGTGTGTGTGTGTGTGTGTGTGTGTGTGTGTGTGTGTGTGTGTGTGTGTGTGTGTGTGTGTGTGTGTGTGTGTGTGTGTCTGTGTTTGTGCGTGTTTGTGCATGCGCGTGCGCTTGCGTGTGGGTTTGTGTGTCCACTACAGGCACCCGTGAGGCAGCCTTTGTCTACGCCATCTCTGCGGCCAGTGTGGCGTTCGCCGTGACGCGCGCCTGCAGCAGCGGGGAGCTGGAGAAGTGTGGGTGCGACCGCACGGTGCACGGAGTCAGCCCCGAGGGTCGGTCCCACCACGCGCACGCCACACATGGCCGACACATGGGCTCTGTTTGTGTGTGGATTCGGCTACAGCACATAAAAAAAACTCACTCTGTACACATGGTCAGAAACGCAAGCCGTTAAACTGTCTAATACACGTCAGTGAATACATATACATGCGCTGCAAATGTGCAAACGCATGGACGGGCACTCGTTGACATTGTGGAGAGGCTTAATGCAAACACATAACATAGACGCCTAGACACACACACACACACACACACACATGCACACACACACACACACACACACACACACACACACACACACACACACACACACACACACACACACACACACACACACACACACACACACACACACACACACATGCATGCACACACACACACACACACACACACACACACACACACACACACACACACACACACACACACACACACACACACACACACACACACACACACACACACACGCACACATGCACAGAGATTCTAATCAGCATAACCACGAAAGTTTCATTATGAAGCACAACTTTAGCAGCATGAGTGCAGGCAGTGTCTTATTTCAGAGCCTCTCTCTCTCTCTGTCTCCCGTCTCTCTCTCTCTCTCTCTCTCTGTCTCCCGTCTCTCTCTCTCTCTCTCTGTCTCCCGTCTCTCTCTCTCTCTCTCTGTCTCCCGTCTCTCTCTCTCTCTCTGTCTCCCGTCTCTCTCTCTCTCTCTGCTGCAGGCTTCCAGTGGTCGGGCTGCAGTGACAACATAGCCTACGGTGTAGCCTTCTCGCAGTCCTTTGTGGATGTGAGGGAGCGGGGTAAAGGCCAGTCCTCCAGCCGCGCCCTGATGAACCTACACAACAACGAGGCGGGCAGGAAGGTGAGCGTCGTGCGGCGGTAATCACACCGATCGTTACCGTGCAACAGTGCAATGGTGCGCGCTCCGTTTTGATATACTGCTGATTCACTCCGTCCACTTCAACATCGTTGCTCGGCAAGTAAAAGTTCCCCTTTTGCAAGGCGATGTGAGGCACAGGGATAAGCCGGGCTGGGGTTAGATGTAGGGCTGGAACGTGTTGAAAAGGTCAGCTTGAGACCATATTGGCCGGCTCACCGGGTAGAGGGCGTAGCATTAAGGTTCAGTCCTTAACGCAGCGAACCGGGTTAGATTCCTGCCCGTCGTCCTTTGCTGCATGTCTTCCCCTCGATCTATACCTTCCTGTCTATCTCTCCTCTCTATCATAGAGCAACAATAGTAATAAAAAGTAAACAACACAAAAGCCTCAACCTTCTCCCGCTCTCCCCTGCCCAGGCCATCCTCTCCCACATGCGAGTGGAGTGCAAGTGTCACGGCGTGTCGGGCTCCTGCGAGGTCAAGACCTGCTGGAAGGCCATGCCGCCCTTCCGCAAGGTGGGCAACGTCATCAAGGAGAAGTTTGACGGGGCCACCGAGGTGGAGCAGCGCAAGGTGGGCACGGCCAAGGCCCTGGTGCCGCGCAACTCCCAGTTCAAGCCGCACACCGACGAGGACCTGGTGTACCTGGAGCCCAGCCCGGACTTCTGCGACCGCGACCCGCGCACGCCAGGCATGCTGGGCACGGTGGGGCGCCAGTGCAACCGCACTTCCAAGGCCATCGACGGCTGCGAGCTGATGTGCTGCGGCCGCGGCTTCCAGACGGAGGAGGTGCAGCTGGTGGATCGCTGCAGCTGCAAGTTCCACTGGTGCTGCTACGTCAAGTGCAAACAGTGCCCCAAGACGGTGGAGATGCACACGTGCCGGTGATGCACGGACGGACGGGGGCAGTGGGGGGGGGGGTGTCGTGACGGACAACCGGGTGGGACGGAGAGGAGGGCCAGGAGGAGGGACCGACAGGACAACCTAATACCACAATATGACACCCCCTCTCCTTGACCACCGGACCGGAGGTGGAAAGGGCGGGGTATGGGGTCACGGGGTACCTTCAGATGAAGAACCCCACCACACACACACCACACAACACACACACACACACACACACACACACACACACACACACACACACACACACACACACACACACACACACACACACACACACACACACACACACACTGCACCCCCATTAACCCCCAACCTCTGGTCAGAGGGGTCAGATGTCTGCAGTCAATCATCGTCGTTGTAATCACACCGTGAGAAGGTGCAGAATCCACTAGAGGGCATATTCTCTCTCCCTTTGTCTCTCTGGTAATGGCCGGCGCTGGCTGCGCTGTCCTCGTGCTGCCACCCTCGAGGCCCTTGGGGGCCCCCTCCCTCACTCCCGTTTGTGTTTATTGTCGTCACTTGTTTTGGAATGTTTAACTTATTATAACGTTGTCGAGAGCGAGGGCAAGTGTGTGTGTGCGTGTGTGTGTGTGTGTGTGTGTGTGTGTGTGTGTGTGTGTGTGTGTGTGTGTGTGTGTGTGTGTGTGTGTGTGTGTGTGCGTGCGTGCGTGCGTGCGTGCGTGCGTGCGTGCGTGCGTGCGTGCGTGCGTGCGTGCGTGTGTGTGTGTGTGTGTGTAGTATACGTGTCAGCACGCCGTGCGCTTGCACACGGGCTGAAGGTGGACACACGGACAGATGAACACTAGTTGTGTGGACAGAGGGGGCTTGGGTGTGTGTGTGTGTGTGGGGGGGGTGACAGAGGGGGGTTGGTGGGGGTGTGTGTGCTGTGGTTTGGAAGGGGGGGGACGGGGGGGGCTATTATGTTGTTGAGGGGGCGGGGGGGGTGCATGCTCGCCCTCTGACCTTCTGCTGCGGAAGGAAGGAACCTGCTGGACACAGAGACGCAAATCAAGGAGAGTGGAGGGCAGACGCCCGCCAGTGAGGGGCTGCTCGGACCACCACAACAATCAGAGGAAGGAGGGGAACAGACACACTGGAAGCAACACTCTTCACTCAAGGACCGAGACAAGAAGGGACAGTGTGTTGGGCGGAGGATCTTATGTGGGCCGTCTGGTAGCGTTGTTTTGGCTGTTTTTGCAGCTGCTCTCCTCTCTCCATCAAGACCCCCAGAAATCACACCCTACACACACGCAGACACACACGCAGACACACACACGCAGACACACTCTCACACAGGAAAAGGATTAGGTACATGGCCAGAGACACCAAACTTTTCTCTGAGTGCAAACACACGCACACACACACACACACACACACACACACACACACACACACACACACACACACACACACACACACACACACACACACACACACACACACACACACACACACACACACACACACACACACACACACACAGGGGAGCTACTTTGACGCAAACCAAAATCTGCATGCATGAGCAAACGCACCCACTCCCATGCCACTGCCAGTGACTGAATTGCACCTGACCAGTGAGAGCCACCATGGTACAATCCCAGCTCTCCTGTGGTAATATTGGTGTCGCTGTACAGACAGACTGTAGATATACAGACTTTATACACTGAAGAAGACGTTACTGCCTATGAATGTATGTTAATACGAGATTATATGCTGTATCAAAACAACACCGTGCACGTTTCTTTGAAAAACAATCCAAAAATCAAGCTTATCATGTATACACGTGTAAGGTGAATGTTTGTTTGTGTGTGCGTGCGAGTGCGTGTGTGTGTGTGTGTGTGTGTGGGGGGGGGGGGGGTGGTGTGTGTGTGTGTGTGTGTGTGTGTGTGTGTGTGTGTGTGTGTGTGTGTGTGTGTGGTGTGTGTGTGTGTGTGTGTGTGTGTGTGTGTGTGTGTGTGTGTGTGTGTGTGTGTTGTGATTGGGTGAGCTGTAAGTTGCCAACAAGTAAGAGAAAATGGGAGACAGGAGAACGAAATTAAGAGACAAAAATAAAGAAATAACGGAACAGAAACTTTGCCACAGAAAAGCTGAGAGTTTCAGTCTCTCGCTAGAGAGTCCAAAACCAGAAACACACTTTGTCGATCACGGACCAATATTACAATAAAATTGCCCATTTCCTGTGTCTTTCAGCAATGTTATTAGACGACCACAGTATGTAAAACATTGGGAGTGTGCATAACTATGAGTGTGGGTAAGTGTAATTCGTTTGAGGGATACATTATACACCCAAGGCGTCCCTCTCCGACTCCAACCCAACGCAATTTATGCAACGCATGTCATCAGGTTTACATCAATACGCGTCCGCTAGAAATCCAACGGGAACTCACGACTAACGATGACGTCTGACAGAACGCCAGAAACACACATGGAGCTGAGCGGCTGTACGTCATTTGCATGCACAAATGCTGCTCGAATTTTGACTTACATTGAAATTCAATACGTATATAAAGCACATAAAAGTTCAATGTGGAAGCAGGAATCGACACATATGATTCCTCTCCAAACCTTGAGCCACATTGGAAGCTGCCATAAGCTGAACCGTTTGGGAGGAAAGACCCCAGAATGCGCCGGCCTCAGTACGAACGTACGCCCGCTATGTGGGTTTTCTTGGATGTGATGAGAGTTTAGGATAAAGGGGTGGGTGGGGGGGGGGGGGGGAGCTAGCTGCAGATGCACAGGACCAGTGCGTACTGCAGAATGGGGATTAGGGTGGAAAATGCACACCACATGCTGCGTTTTAGCCTTTGTCTTTCTTCATGTTAGCCCCGACAACACTACACTCAACAGCCCCCCCCCCCCCTCGCCCCTCACATCAGCGCACGGCTTCTCTGCAGTTTAAGTGTAACTCTAACCAGCCGATGTCTAGTGCGGCACAGGGATCTGTCCCCAATTATACCCCTCCCCACGCAGGCCCCCCTTTGATCCCCAGAGAGCCAAGTTCCACTCCAGACGGCTGATGCCCGTTTCAAGATGGTGTGGGACTGCTATGGACCATGGTTGCCTCTGTCAGTCATTTGGAGGGTTGTAGGATTGACCAGCACCTGGTTTTGTACACAGCAGATGACCCAAGACTCAACAAGGTGCAGATATTTGATCAAATCAACAAATATACAAAAAGTAAACGAATGTACAAAATAAATCCAACGGCACACTCATCAGCAATAAGTGAATTTCAGGGTTTTATCCCAAGTCAGTATTGGAGTACAACAGCACATCAGAGATGTCTCTGCATGTCCAAAAGTGTTTAGATGGCATCTCAATAAGGCGTGTGTGTGTGGGTGTCGAATGGCAGATTCCTTTTGAAACCGTGGACGTCAGCATTTTAAACAATAAAAACACATTGCAAAAATAATAAGAAAGCGTGGACATTTTTGAACTTTGTTGGCGATAGGTCAGCTGGAACATGGTCACTTTGGTTGACACAACCACACAGTATAACACGCCACCACGCAACCAAATAAAACCTTGTTTGTATCGCTCATCATCGATAATCTCTCTACGTACGCAACCAAGAAAAAATGCAACTTTTTTCCATTTAATTGACGTCAAGGAACCACCTATCCAATTTTGACGACCGCATCGATGGCAGATGTGGTTTTCATCACTCGCAAAACTGCTGCCTCCATGCGTAAAATGAGACAATAAAGTAATACCTTTGCAATTCCTCCCATGTTTCGGGAATGCAAACCCCTGACGCAGGTATGAACGACTCTGGCGCCTCAACGGGGGCCTTGAGGCACAGGTGGGTCCGACAGCACTCTGTACATGTTATCAATTATCTCTCCCCACACGGCCCTCTCTCCCAGAATGCCTTGTGTTTGTGAGGGGTTAACAATGGGGGGCTGCATGGGGCTATAATAATGCCACTTGCTCTCCAGAGCCTTGTGAGAAGAAGGCTGGTTTTGGGATCCCTCAAGGGCCCCAGGCCCGGGCCCCCACCAGCCCTCCCAGGCCTCTCGCAAATTCCCAGATCTCCTCTGCATACTTCTCATATTAAAAGAAAACAAGTTACACAAATGAGACAGATGGTTCTTGTTTGTGATGACAGTTGCAATACCCCCTCTCCCTCCCCCTCCCTCCCCCTCCCAACCATCCCTACCCCATCTTCTTCTGCTTTTTATTCTAAAACCCCTCCCTTCTCCTCCCCCTTCCCTCCCTCACACCTCTCCCCCACTCATCCCCCCCCCCCCTCCCCCTTCCTAGTGTCTGGTCTGAGCCGGTTGGAGGGGAGCAGACCACATTCCCCCAGAAGCCTTCCTGGTGGATCCTGCCTTCACCTGATTGCAGCTTATTGTTGACACCGTGTGCTAGGCCCTCATGCAGCCTGTCATCGCTCACGTTGTTATAAAGATCCATATCCCATCAGCGTAAGGGACCACACTGGGGATGATTTGACCTTCTTTGCCAGTAGGTGACTGTTCATACTGTTTGATACAAAGGTTGTGTGTCAATAGCTGCATCCAAGTTGATGTACACAGAACCTCCTGTTGTGTCCTATGAGACATGGACCTGTATTGCCAGCCAAGATGACAAATTATAACTTGATGTCATGTTTTGATAGATTTGAAAAGAATGAAAGAATGTATTTGTCAGGACGTGCAGCATTTATCTCATTTTAAATATAAAGTTTTTATAAATCAGGATAAAATAAACAAAAAACAGCATTACCACAATACAATTGTTGATTGCCTGAGAGACAAACATAGCATTTTACTTTTACAGTGGTGGCAGATAACCGGTTAAGTCCAAATTGAGGTTGACCTTACCGACCGCATCAGAACCTCTTCCCTTCAAGGGTCCCCAATGGCCCCCAGAACGGAGGCCAGGGTTTACGTGTGGGAGGAATAACCAAAGTGAAAGCAGCAATGTGACTGAAAACACATTGTGCTTGGCGGGGGTTGGGGAACTAATGGGCCCGGCGACAGTTGTTCTTCGGGTCATTTAAAATGGATTACGATAAGATTATTTAGTATGAAGATTTAGGTGACAATCATCCATCTTACTGTCAACGAAATAGAAATGTGAAGTTAAAAGAACAGTATAATATATGATGTAACCCAGCAGAAACTCTTTTACAACTAACGGCACATTTGTGATTAGCGGCTCCAACGCTTTCAATAAAAAAGAGATCGAAAATATAAGTCGTTATTTATACGAGCGGAGGTCATAGAGTTTGGGACAAAGAGAGCGAGGAGAGAGAGAGAGAGAGAGAGAGAGAGAGAGAGAGAGAGAGAGAGAGAGAGAGAGAGAGAGAGAGAGGAGAGAGAGAGAGAGAGAGAGAGAGAGAGAGAGAAAAGGAGAGACATACAGAGAGAGAGAGTGGAGAGGAGAGTGAGAGAGAAAGGGAGAGACAGAGAGAGAGCAGAGAGGAGGGTGAGAGAGAGAGAGAGAGAGAGAGAGAGAGAGAGGAGAGGAGAGAGAGAGAGAGAGAGAGAGAGAGAGAGAGAGAGAGAGAGAGAGAGAGAGAGAGAGAGAGAGAGAGAGAGAGAGAGAGAGAGAGAGAGAGAGAGAGAGAGAGAGAGAGAGAGAGAGAGAGAGAGAGAGAGAGAGAGAGAGAGAGAGAGAGAGAGAGAGAGAGAGGGAGAGAGAGAGAGAGAGAGAGAGAGAGAGAGAGAGAGAGAGGGAGAGGGAGAGAGAGAGAGGAGAGTGTTAGAGGTACAGATGGCCATATAGCGTGAGTCCCAGCGATGCCGTCATGACATCTCGGAGCAGGGCCCATCAGATAGGAGAGCAGATGAGGGCTTGTGGTGGTGCTGGTGATGGTGGTGGTGGTGGTGGTGGTGGTGATGAGGCTGGTGGAGGTTCTGGGGGCGTAGGTGTTGGGGTTGTCGTTGAGGTAGTAGTGGCAGTTGGGAGGGAGGGGGAAGGGTAAAAAGTGAAAGCGTCAACCCCCCACGGCCCCCTATTTCAAGCCAGGGGGGCTTTCAAGACCTAAGGTGTGTTTGAATGCCAGCATAGTAGATAAAAACCACACACCCCTCCCCCCAGTTCGGATTGGAGTTTGGGATGGAAACGGGGGAGGAGCAAGGTAATTAAGGCGGGGGGGGGGACCCCCACGCTTGTCTGTCATCATTAGGATTTGGAAGGGGTCGCGAAGTTGAGCGGTAAACGACTTTCTCTTCCACCTGGACACAGGCGTCTCTCTCCGACACAAGCACACATATCTGAGGAGAGGATCTCAGCGGGGACGGTTCGCGTGTGTGTACACGCCGCGGAGAGCCGCTGGAGTGTGCGTCCTACATGTATCTATTAGCCCACAGCCACCGGCTGGGTCATAGTAGTCCTGTGGGGGGGGGGACACCAGTGGTATGAGAGCTGTCAAACAAGGCCCACTAGAAGACTCTTCTTCTCTCCTCTGCAGGCGGACAATAACACAAATAACTAACTATCTGGAAAGTTGGAAAGGATTGCAAACCACAGAAGAAATTTGGCGGTTTTCACAGAGATATGATTTCATATATCAACAGTAACCAAACATCAGACTGCATGGGCAGCGCAGCCACTGGTGAAACAAGGGTTGTAACTTTGCACTTTTCTGAGGGGCTCATGACGGCTGCAGTTAAGGCAGGTTATGTGTCACTAGACACTAAATGGGACCAATCTAAAAGCATTGTTTTTTTGCCCACACCCTACAACCACCCAATGTTGGCAGAGTGTGTTCTACACGCTTGTGATTAATAGTTAAACAATACTCATCAACAATACAAGTTATATTATTTGAGAGCTGGAGGGGGGTGGTAAGAGTGTGTGTGTGTGTGTGTGTGTGTGTGTGTGTGTGTGTGTGTGTGTGTGTGTGTGTGTGTGTGTGTGTGTGTGTGTGTGTGTGTGTGTGTGGGGGGGCAAATAGCGGGCAATAGACAGTGAGGCCGAGCTAGAATAAGATGAAGGAGGATTCCAGATTCTTCATCCCATATCTCCCATACCTGAGACACCTTTACTGCTTGATAAATGTAGCGTGGTGAATCATGACAGCTCCTCCACATTCTCCTTCATCTCCAAGGCAAATTGGGCTAAACGCGTGTACATTTATCTCCCCTACACAGAGACCCGCACCGGAGAGCCCCTCGCTCCGTCCAGCCCGCGGCGTTTGACGAGAACCACATTGCTTCCATCTGATGCTAGAGGGAAAGATTGCTGAAAAGGGGTTGCATATCACTGCTTAGTCAGGCGGCTTGAGTCACCATTGTGGAGGCAGTATTGAGAAATGTATTGTGACACACACACACACACACACACACACACACACACACACACACACACACACACACACACACACACACACACACACACACACACACACACACACACACACACACACACACACACACACACACACACACACACACACACACACACACACACACACACCCAAACACACATGCATGACAATAGGCATGCCTCTCTCGGAGTAGGGGCCGGGCCAGTGTGTGATTTACCACCTGGGCTTTAATAAACAGCAAAAGAACGATAGAAAAACGTTTGGTGTGTGTTTTTATTGTGAGTCGGTATCTGTTACAGATCACCATAAAAGTAGTGGGCTCGTAAACCCGGAGTAAAGAACAGCAAGTCCCTGTGCCGCTGTACACCTCCGTGGTCTCCCGCTTACTGTACACTGTGGCCGTGGAAACGGCCAGACTTGTGACGACGCAAGCGTTACAATTCAATAATACAATAAAACGTTGACATTTTACTCTGGGTTGAGTTTAGAAAATGATATGTCAATGATCTCTTGGTACTCTTGTGCGAGAGTAGGGCTATTGTATTACCAAAGACATCTTCAGTTTGTGTTACTATTTATATTTATTATATAACTAATACTATGCCTATTCTGAAATATGTTTTACAACCTTCCAGGTCCACCTTAAGCGTGTCGGGGGTCTGAAGACTAATCTCTTTGACCACGGCGGGGTCTTTGCCTTCGAGACCCCCTGCACGGTCGCCCTACCCCCGAGAAGCACTGTGGGCCCAGCGTTGACTGGATGCTAATGTGTGTGTGATGTGCGTTAAGAAATATTTGACCTGACGAACACCGGTGGAATCCAACACAGGTGGTACCTCTCCTGTTACATACATGTTGCCGTTATGACACGGGGGGGGGGGGGGGGGGGGGGGCGGTAGAGATTATACCACTGTGGAATGCCCCTAGTTCAACATGTGTGATAATTAATGGCCGTCAGCAACTCTTTAGTGTAAGAAGGTGTTGACAGGCAGCACTCCACAAGCGCTGGGAAACGTGTGAAAGTCGACCAGAGAGGCAGCAGGAAAGGTAGACTGTGTGTGTGTGTGTGTGTGTGTGTGTGTGTGTGTGTGTGTGTGTGTGTGTGTGTGTGTGTGTGTGTGTGTGTGTGTGTGTGTGCAGCAGAAGTATTTTTCTTTACCTACCTCCAGGGCAGATGATCTGGGTCACCAAGCCGGGGAGATCACCCTCATCTGCAGGCCTTTTCAGGAATTCCACAAAAACATCTGTGGAAGGCCAAGTGTGATTCTCAATCTCCCCGGCTTACGGTTCAAAATGGTATGATGTGCTCCCAATGGGGCTCTAGACAACATTTGATTTGCCCCCCCCATAATGCCAATGTGGGGGGGGGGGGGGGCAATAGTCATTATGAGAATAGTCCTAATGACTATTGTCATAAAACTTAATGACAATAGTCAATGCTTGATGAGTTGCACACCGAATGCAAACCGAAGGAGAGGACTGACGTTAGTCTGACTGTGCTTGTATCAAAATGCAGTTTACATCTTTGACAGTCATTATGCTTAATGAATGATTACTATTGACATAATATACCTCAAACAAAATTGTTAATTTTAAACTCTTTTGGGACATTTCAAGAACTCTTGGGGGCCCTCTTGTGGCTAATTAGTTCCCTTATGCACCAGGACGGCCCTACTGGGAAGGTTATAACGCATTGTTGCGAACTTCCATTTCCATGTTGGGTTTAATTCTTGCTTGATGCTAATATCTCAGTTGCACCGACGTCATCACAATTCTGTGTGTACATGGGCTGCTAGAATACTTAAACTGAATGATAAGCAGTCATGTTCTGATAGACATCGCCCCCTGCTGGATGTCATTGTGCAATGCTAAGTAACAACTTATCAGTTGAGGATTGGATATTGTCGACACTGGTAATTGTATCGGCAAATATGACCAGTGACCGGTACCAAGATAAATCATAATAGTTAAGACCAGGCGCGTGCCGTCCTTATGGGCAGGTAGGCCATCGAACTACTTGCAAAAGCATGCTCCCAAAAAATAGTTCCTCAGTAGGCTAAATCATTGCTCCAAGTATTTTGAATAATGTGATTTTCACATTAACTATCAATAGTTTCTGTAGGCTTTCCGACTATTTTTGGTCTATTGACATAAGATTGTGGATGATATTGACGAACTAGTGATCGTGTCATTGCAATGTTTGGGCAGGGCAGCTCAGCGACCCCGTTCCTTATAGGAGGAACGGTGTTATCGCATAACCCTGCAGGCTGCAATAAGAATTGCAATCCGCGATAAAGGCCACCTATATGGTCGTAAAGTAGTCACATGGTCATAATCTAGAACTGTTTCAACTCGAATTATTCCGCCAGTGTCTTTTGTGGTTCCTATATCAGATTCAGATTGGTGAGTGGTGATGCACCTGCGATGAACAGTGTTGAGGTTGTTCAAAAAAACATTGAAGAGGTTCAAATTAGAAGAGAAGCCATCAAGCAACTTGGCCGGACAAGTTGTCTGATGTAAAAGTTTAAAGTTGTTTATTGTAGCTCGAAATATACATATTAAGAAAACATCAATCGTGGTTGTGGTCATCATACGCCAGTAGTTTGTGCCCCATTGAAATTTAGGGTCACCGCACGCGATACTGGTCAAGACATGAGCAACCAGATTTTCACAAGCTTTCAAATAATTCCTTTCAGATGTTTCGAAAGAACAGATCAATAAATTGATGAGTAAAACCTATTAACCCAAAAGTCTGGTGGTAGCCTACTTGGGGAAAGCACTGGTTTTGAAGACTATCAAATGCGTCATTGAAAAGTAAGCAGCATTGAAAAGTAAAATTAAATGTTACCATGTTTTCGTATATATATTAAATGAAATTGCACTTTGATTACGAAATATTTTTTAATCACACGTCAATAAAAACAGTAAGGCAATCGTTGCAAAGGCAATTAAGGTATAAGTTTAATATTTTTTTAAAGAATGCATATACAAATAACGAAGACTTCAGACAAAGCATTTGGATTTGCACCAAAAACATCAGGTTATAATTATACCGACTTCGGCTGGACGTCAACCCAATTCTAAATCCACCAGTGGAGGAAAAAAAAAAGTCATCCGAACACAAATGGTTTTCGCCAAATCAGTCTCATTGCCAATGGAGGTTTTAAAAAGACTCAACAAATCAGACTTTGCTTTTTGTAACTGGAAGGGGGAGAGAGTTCAGATGAGTCCCGACCCCTAAATGTAAAGGGAGTAAAGTAACCTTTATATATATATATATTTATATAAAATAAAAATACAAATAAAAACAAACTGCCATACAAGAAATAAACATTTCGGTAAAAACATCTGGAGCCTACATCCACATTGTGTGCCATCTTACATTATTATTACATGAGTTAAAACCTATCATCGGGACAGAGAGGCAGAGCCACATGCAGTACAGTACAGTCTGAAATGGGTAGAGCAGTCCTACACAAGGTACAGCTCACACAAGCTCTCACCCATGGCACCACATTCTGACTTGGCACAGAATTATGGTGGAGGATTCAAATTCAAACGAGCCTTAACAAACAAACAAAAACAACGGTACTGGAACTATGGCCGCCCATACAAGCCATAACAGTTCGACTATTTGTTTTGTGTACTTCTCCATTTGACCCGTTCCAATTGCAACGATAACAGGATCACTTTAAACGGTATACTTTTGACTCTGGTCCCTGGCGACGCTGGGGGAGAACACACCACTCGTCCCTGCTAACACTGTTCACGGAGTTCCCTGCTTTGAGAAGGGCCCGGTCCACTTCAGGCCCGCTGCTACTGGGAGCTTCAATAATAAATACCACATTCCCCCACGCCAACGCTATGCTCAACCTATGACGTCTGGCCACTGAACGGGGTTCAGAGTGGTTCACAGCTACGTTTTACAATCCACCATGTGGACCGCCACACGGCTGTACAACAACCGGGCCAGCCCAGAACCCAGGGTCCCATGGGGCCTGGGACTGGGCCCATTTGAAATGTGGAAGGTATTTCTCAGATTTGTGCTTGGGAGGGGCTGTTGGCAAAACGACTTTAAACACTACTCCATTCGCACTCCTCTCGGCAAAGCCGGAGGGGGGGGTAAAAAAAGGGAGGCATTGGGGGAAGGATGCTGGCCGAACAGCAGGGTGTAAGGCTGTGTCTGGGCCAGGTAGAGGGGACGGGGGGGCAGGGCTTGATTTAGGTCGACCCCCTGAAGCCTACGGACAGAGGCCGGGTCACTATCGCCAACCCCCACCCAAGGGTGGCTTGTGTGATTGAACAATATCCAGTCCTGGTTAAGCACACCGTTAGCCATGTTAGCTTTGCGTTCTAACTTTTTACAATAAAGATGGCTTGTTTTATCTAACATGTTGGGTTGATTCTATTCATAACTTGGTGACAAACGCTGTGAACCAGCCTTAGCAGAGCAAGGGAAAGAGGGGTGTGTGTGTGTGTGTGTGTGTGTGTGTGTGTGTGTGTGTGTGTGTGTGTGTGTGTGTGTGTGTGTGTGTGTGTGTGTGTGTGTGTGTGTGTGTGTGTGTGTGTGTGTGTGTGTGTGTGACGGGGCACCATTCATAGCATCACACATTTGCGTTTCTTCTTGGGCTCGGGGGGCTCCAGGGCAGCCAGTATCGCCTCATCAAACACATTTTTTAGGCCTTTCTGTGAACACAAACACACACACACACAAACAGGCTCAATGATTGGGCAACAAAGGTCAAACAAAAAGGGGTTAAAGGTGATGACAAAGGAGAATATGGACAGGTCCACGGAAAAGAGAAATTAAGATCAAATACACTTGGGTAAGCTGTACAGTAGACCATAGTGGGTGTTCAGCCCTACTGTAGTCTACTGCTATCTATCGCTTTAAATGTTTTAAGGGATGCAAACACAAAAAAAACATGTGACTCCAGTGTTCAGTGCGGTTGGGAAGGTTTAAAAAATGATAAGCAGGCAAACCCAGAAGGTGGAGGAGTAAGGGAATGCAGGTCCTTGAATAAACGATACATAAATACACGTTAAAAAAAAAATGTATAAATCAAAACCTGCCCCAAAACACACCCCTGAGGGCTCAATCACAACCTTGTGACAAGCTTGTGTACTGTAGAGCGAGTCGTTTGTTCGCGTCTTCCTGTTTGGCCTAAGCCCTGTCATGTGAGGCAGAGCCAGCTGCTCTCAAACACAAGGGTGCTGTATGCAGGAAGCCCTGTCAGCCTGACGCCAACACCACCCCCCCCCCCCCCGCCGTCGTCGTCGTCTCCACGCGCACCACAGTACACTGGGACCACACAACACAATGTTTGTACCTTTGGTCTGTGGGCTGGGAGAGAAAGAATAGAGAAGCACAGAAACCACGCAAAGTGTACTTATCCTTTATTAAATCAATTTCACAGATCAGTTCACATCATTATATTAGCTTTTATTTGAAGAATCTGTACTTTCAAAAATGACGCTACATACTGCAGCGAATGGCACCTTAAGAGTTACACTCAGAGAGAGTTGGTTAAAGAAGTCCTAAGTCATATGAAATCTTGATGTGCTTTTCTCTGACAAATCACCCACAGGGGTCCAGCTATGAAACATTATAATAAAGTTATTCAATACAGCTCAGGGAGGTGCTATTATAGGACAAAGACAAGAGTATCTTTTCATTTTGAAGGTCACCAAAGCAAAAGTGCTTCTTACAGTATACTTTGGTAGTTGACTAAAAGGAATCATGATAAATCACTTGGCTCAAAATATAAATTAAATACATACGAAATAGGCATAGGGGCTCTGATTAAATCTCAATACCGTGGAGCCATGGTAAACCACCAACCTCCACAGAAATAAAACACATGTAAGGACTAACTAAAGCCACACAATAACTGCATCTCAGATGACATCCCCCACACAATATGACCACCACTTTGACACGGGCCGGGTAGATGTGCACTTGGGCAAAATAAAGAAATGCGTTCAATGATATCGAAGTGGATGGATGTAGAACACAAGGAACAACCTTTGAGGAAACGAAAGTGTGGGACTGAAAAAAAAACCGAAGGTCCAGGATTATGACGTGTTCAAGTGAATAGAATATGGAGACGTTTGAATAGTTCAACGGCCAGCGCATGACGCCTGCCACTGTGACAGTGAACCGTGGAGTAGTGAGTGACAATATCAGCAAACGTGTTGTTCACCAAGATGTAAATGATATATCGTTCTCTAAAGCAGTGGGTTATGAAGAGAAGTAAGGAGGGAGGGGGGAAAAGGAGAACCAGGAGAGCGACGGTGGCGCAGCAGAAGGCTTTATAAAAAGGAGTGAGTGGCAGGAAGAGGACATTAAAATATACAGCATTTCCTCTTTCGCTGCGTCTCGGGAGGCTCGAGGGCGGCTAGGATAGCCTCATCAAACACATTCTTCAGCCCTCGCTACAGCGACACAGGGGAGAGAACGAGAGCAGAGTTAGGAGCAGAGGGGGAGAGAACGAGAGCAGAGTTAGGAGCAGAGAGGGGGAGAGAACGAGAGCAGAGTTAGGAGCAGAGGGGGAGAGAACGAGAGCAGAGTTAGGAGCAGAGGGGAGAGAACGAGAGCAGAGTTAGGAGCAGAGGGGGAGAGAACGAGAGCAGAGTTAGGAGCAGAGGGGGAGAGAACGAGAGCAGAGTTAGGAGCAGAGGGGGAGAGAACGAGAGCAGAGTTAGGAGCAGAGGGGGAGAGAACGAGAGCAGAGTTAGGAGGAGAGGACTGAGAGGGGGAGAGAACGAGAGCAGAGTTAGGAGGAGAGGACTGGAGAGGGGGAGAGAACGAGAGCAGAGATAGGAGGAGAGGACTGGGAGGGGGAGAGAACGAGAGCAGAGTTAGGAGGAGAGGACAGAGGGGGAGAGAACGAGAGCAGAGTTAGGAGGAGAGGACTGAGAGGGGGAGAGAACGAGAGCAGAGTAGGAGGAGGAGAGAGGGGGAGAGAACGAGAGCAGAGTTAGGAGGAGAGGACTGAGAGGGGGAGAGAACGAGAGCAGAGATAGTACCAGAGGAGAGGACTGGAGAGGGAAGGAGAGGAGGAAACATAGGGGAGCATAGAGGGACAAGTCTCTTAGCACCAGAGGAGAGGGGAACATTGGGGAGCATAGAGTCTCTCGAGTAGAAAAACAAGTAGACACGGGGCGAGATCAGGTAATCAGGATAAAGAGGAGGAGACGTGGATAATTGATTTCCCAGTGGCTTAAGTCGGGGCGTTAGCAGAGAGAAGTCTCCGGACAGGAAACAGGACGTGACATCAGAGCGGAACATTGGGGAGCATAGAGTCTCTCGAGTAGAAAAACAAGTAGACACGGGGCGAGATCAGGTAATCAGGATAAAGAGGAGGAGACGTGGATAATTGATTTCCCAGTGGCTTAAGTCGGGGCGTTAGCAGAGAGAAGTCTCCGGACAGGAAACAGGACGTGACATCAGCAGCTGCATCACAGCCCGGTTAAGCTCAGCCAGGGAGGAAGGTAAAGAGGGACAGGAAGGAAGTAGCTTAGCGAGGAGGGAGAAACAGCTAAGCACAATCGGGTCCATTATTCTGCACCCCTTCAGGGTGGGAACTCTGTCACTCTGCTGTGGGCCAATGCTCAGCAGAGTTTGCCCTGTACTACCTGAGAGCTGGACATCCTTCGCTTCTTGTGATTGAGAATTAAAAGGAAGCTAGAGTGCATCAGAGATGAGCGAAGTATTTTATGGAGTTCCCCAACCATTACATTTAGAAGGTTTTATTTAACACACCGACGGCGGAGTCAACCCCGCAGGGCGACAGCCAGCTCGTCAGGAGCAGTCAGGGGGAGGCGTGTTGCTCAGGAACACCTCGAGGAGCCGGGGATCAAACTAGCAGCCTTCCGGTAACCATTTAACCCACTCTACCCCCAGAGCTACTGCTGCCCCCCCCCTAAGAAGTGTCACGCAAAGAGCAACAGCTCAACTTCAGCCGAAGATCACCGTGGTTCTATATGGACCAACACATAATGGCCGGTTCAGACTACACGATTTCAGCCCGATTTTGCCCCGATTCTCTCGTCGCAGACAAATTTGCGAATCGTACATGATTTTGACAGGTCGGCGACGAGACGAGGTCTTGTAATGTGACATGTTTGCGATCTGCGATGTTTTCGTCTGCGACGTTCGAAAGCCCCACGATGAAAAGTTTGGCATGTCAGATTTTTTTGGGGAATCGCATGACGTAGCCATCATGAGGGAACCACGCCCCCAGTTGCGTGAGGGAACCCTACCAACAGCTGGAGCTCAGTTTACCAACTGACTTCACTGCACTACGCTGAGTACACAGTAACTACTACAAAAATGAATGCGATCAATAGCAAGCAGAAGAATGCTAATGAAGAAAACGAGAGAAAATGGAACAACATAATGGAGACAACTTTGGTTGAAATGCGGCAGCAACGTCCCTGTATTTTCAACGTATCCCCAAAGGAGTTCCACGATAGAGTGAAGAGATACAGCCTGGCGAGAAATAGCCGACGCCCTTGACCTACCTGGTAAGTTTGGAGCCAATAGCTGTTGACGTACTAATAGCATAATAACCTATCATAAACCTCAAGCCGCCAGCATAATGCCTAGTGCTAGGTACTCGGGATCCATTGTTGACGCTCTGTTGCTAGGCTACATTGTGGCTGCGGGTGCTTTGTATCGCTCGTGTCACTCGCAACGCAACTACTGTGAGGAGTTGCTGCATTGAGCAGATATAAAAACTACTGGAACCTTTACGACAAAAATGTGAAAAACATTTATGTCAGCTCTAAACCTTTGATTTTCTAAATATCTTGTTGAAATGTGAATGATACAAAGTAAAGAGCATCGCACCCTCGAATCTTGTAGTGTGGCCAGTCTTCCAGACGAGAATAACGCCCGATTTCCTGGCTCTGTGATCGTATAGTGTGACATGTTAAATTGTGGAGGGAATGTCTGAGAATCGTGTAGTCTGAACCTGCCATTAGGCCGATAAAAGTATTCAGCAGGGGGGCACTAGGGATGGGCATTTGAAGGCATATCAATATTCTATAAAAAAAAAAAATGAGTAACGCGGTTAACCAAACTACGAAAAAAATAAAATAAAAATGTAGCGCACTCATAAAGTAGCCTGAAGTTCTTCCGTGATCTGGCCTTCACTAAACAAATGTATTAGTTTTCCATCTATTAGTCAAATAAATAACGAAATCAAATCCAATTTGGTCCATTTATTGAGCATTTGTAGAAGGAAAGGGCCACTCGAAATCAATATGCTGAATCGAAACGAGTTTAAACGAAAACCATCATTTTTGACAAGAATATGAATGAACAGTATTGCACACATAAGGCACAAACTGAAATTAGATTAAAGTAAATTTAAGGCACAAACTGAATAGATTCAACTACCGGAAGCACAACAGCAACAAGTATTAGTACTGGTGAGCTTGGATATCAACCGAACTCCGCTTGCAAGCTCGCATGGGCCTGCCTCGCATTAACAGAACATCAACAAAAATAAACTTATGTGTAAGACGGAAATACAGCATGTCTAAAACATTTCCAGTTAACATTACAGATAAGCCCACCTACTGCTCAAAGAAATGAGCCTATCTACGTGCTCGGGGGATAGGAGGGTGCGGAGGCGATTTACAATCAAGCCCGCCGTGGAAAAGACTTTCTCCGCTGAAATTAAAAAGAAAAAAACCGCTACGGCTAAAGTCGAATACCCTCGTCATTTTGAACGATCGAATACTGGATTAAACGTGCCCATCCCTAGGTGGCACCCTGTGGCTCGCTGGGCAGAGAACAGACCATTAAGGCCCAGCACCCATCGAAGCCAGCGGGGGTTAGATCCTGCCTGTGATGCTTCATCCCCTCTCTCGCTCTCTCTCTCTCCCCCGTAAGTTCCTGTTTAACTTGCACAATAAAAGGATAAAAACCTGCAAAAGATAAATCTTAAAAAATATTGATTCAAGACTAAGTGTAGAGTGACAGGTTAAATTACCAGTGCTGATTGTAAGTGCTTTTGAGGTACAGCAGGCCAAAATATCCTAGCAAGCTGGAAGAACGTCCTAGGATGGCTTATTTCAGCATTCGTCAGGGGATCCTCGCTAGAATGAGATTGCTTGAACCCCATATTGTCTTCATTCCACTCCACCAGAAGACGTTTGACACACAGTAAGCTCAACTTCAAAAAACTCTCCATCAAGCGAAAGCCAACCATTGGTCAGGACAGATGAAGAGACAGCCTCCCCTCTCCTCCCCCTTATTGGTTCTTGTCCATGAACAGTGCATTGTGTAGATGTGTGAGGCCCTACGGTGTAAATTGCGGTTTACCTGTGTGAGGGCGGAGCACTCCACGTATTTAACAGCCTTCAGGTCTCGGGCCAGTTTCTCAGCCGTCTCAGGGGTGATGGGCTTCTGCTTGTTCTTGGCCAGCTTCTCTATGGTCGAGGGGTCGTCCCGCAGATCAATCTGGGTCCCCACCAGCAGGAAGGGAGTCTTTGGACAGTGGTGAGTTATCTCCGGTACCCACTACAAACCCAACACACACACATCAAATACATTTTAGCTGTTGAGGGTTTGAACGGGACATGAACAGTTGGCCTGGATTCCTGCTGGGATCAATGTCACGTTTTGATAAAGGATTATTCAACAACTAGCAAACTAGAAAAGAAAATACTTATACTCTGGGCATGTAAAGTGGCTCAGTGCACCAACAGTGTCTCCCTACGGGCAGCCTAAACGTTGGATTTGAAATGCATACTGAATTAAAAGTAGAATGCCTGCCTTTTCTTTGACGTTCTCAAAGGAAGACGGGGAGACGACGGAGAAGCAGACAAGGAAGACATCCGTCTGGGGATAACTCAGAGGTCGTAACCGGTCGTAATCCTCCTGACCTGAGAGAAGACACAACATGCACATTCAAACACATTTAATTGGCACATTGAAGCCACAGGGTTTATCCCGATGCCAAGTCTCGCAGCGTTTTGCAATTTGGGTATTTCACCGGGGACATCAGTAATGGATCATCCATCGTGTTCTTTACATTTTGTACTGCTTTCATATCAATATGTTGGCCATATTGACATCAGAATATCCTGCCCTGAAATGTACTGCCATAGTCCCATGTCCCATTAACAAAACATTGTGGGGGGAGGTCTAGTAACTTGCAGTGATGGTTGACTGGCCCTTTTAGAATTATGGTTCTTATGAAAAGGACCAAATAGACCAATAACTCTGAACAGATATTAACGCTACCCCAACTCTCTCGTGGTCCAACTCCTGCTTCAAAGTGTTAGTTATCTTTAAATGTCCTGGGAAACGAGTGGAACATGTAGCATTGAATCATGTCTAAATCCTCCCGCTTATATTCTGCTTACTCACACTTAGCTCTTCTGCTTGTTAAAACAAAATAAATGATATTAATTAATTACTTAATACATCCAATTAATCTTGATATAAATGTTTTTAGTATATGCTACAAATGAACCTTCTAAGATAGCGCAAATTGATTGGTTCGCTATCTCGTGATATTGAGCAATATCCCATGATTGAGATCTCAAATTCGGGATATTTTTTTTGAGACGGTCGTCTTATAAAAACAAATAAATCCATACAAAAAGTGCCGTATTGTCTTGTTTGTTTTTGGAGTGTTCACGTGTAGTATATACTAACCCAAAACTCAATTGATTCTGAGATCATTGTATTTCATGCTTTCTCAAATAACCCTCTCCCAAAGACTTTGCTTTGGTGGAAACGGAGAAAACGTTTGGCCGTCCCCCAAAGAATTTTCAAATGGAGGAAAAAGACTGTAAAGACATGCGAGTGTGATAAGCCATTCGATGCCGTTTCCCTGCACGGTGCCTTACTGCAAGAGGGAATGTAAAAAAAAAAAGGTATGCTGGATAGATGAGCCTACCGGTTGGCACAGTCTGCTGGTAGACTGATCTACCCATCATACATCTGGCTGGACATTCACCTTAGTGATGTCCCCAAGTCACAGGGCGTGTAATGGCTCATCAAACACACACACACACACCTGGTAGAACAGGGGCTCTTTAGCAGAAGCTACACATCATACACCTGACACACACACACACACACCCCAAGTCACAGGCATACACGGCTCATCAAACACACACACACACACCTGGTAGAACAGGGGCTCTTTAGCATGAAGGCTGACAGTATCTTTGGGATGTTAAATGCAGTACTATTTAAACTATTATTAATTAACCCCCAGTGTCATTAACACCCAGTGACAGCATTTGAGGTCCAGGGTGTGAGGTGGAGCCCCTTCCTGCTAGTAGGTGGGAGTCATTCAGAATGAGAAGAGCATGTGTTGTCTTCATCGACCGCGGTCCGTGGCTCACCTGGTGGTACATCCTATACATTACAGCTATGCCCTAACCGAGTCTGATTTGGACTATGAGTGGGTCTGAAACCCAATGACTTCCTCCAAACAGCACTCGCGTGATATTTAGGCTGCCAGGTAGAGTAAAGTGCACCTGGGCTAATTAAGTAAATTTAGTAAAGGCAGATTGTTATTATTAAACCATGTTTTTTTGGGGTTGACCACAGCCCAGAAATGTTTAGTAGTTGCAATGCGCATGAACATATTGCAATATTATGAAATTGGAAATGGCTTTCAGCGTGAACGTGAATAGCGGGGTTAGGGATAGTTACAAACAACTGGACAAGTAATGGTAGATTGAGGTAGGTGAACGTTGATGAGAGGATCATACCTGCAGTGTCAAACAAGCCCAGAGTGTAAGGCTCCCCTCCGATCATTACAGTCACAGCATAGTTATCAAACACCTAGACAGGGAACACGCATTAGCATTTAAGTGGAATCATCAACTAGAGCGGTAAATCTTACTCTAGAATCCTCATCCTTATTATTTTTTAATATTCAAACGTTTAATTCTCAAGTTTAGCCCCTGATTTCACAGGGGTACATGAATAAAGGTTTGCAGCGGTTTCATTTTGGATACCCACTTTCTACAAGAGTGCCTGTTTTAGTTATTGAACAGGGAAACCATCTTAAAAAACAAACGTCTCCTAGAAACGGATGTATTAAAGAATGCACACACACTTCATCATATCATAAACCCCCCTCTTCCGCAAACAGCCATTCACTGCATGATTTTGCACAAAAGTAAAACTCCAATACTATTGAATCCTCTTAATACATAGGATATTTTGGAGAAAGGGCTGATTGTTAGCTTGTCTTCACTAGGCTGTATAGGACGAGTATTCCATTAGGTCTGTCTTTTCACGGCATGACGATTGAAGGAATATGCACATCGCTGCTGAAGTAAATCCTTTAACGTGCGGGAAAAACATATCTTTCATCAGCCGTGACGTGACAAGAAGCATTTTGTTTTCAGATCAGGGTCGCCCACGGTGAAAACACATTTATAAACCAATATATAAACACACGTTTGAATAGTAGTTTCAGCGAATAGTTTACTTGTTTTTTCTACACAATTTATAATCGACTCGTGAAAAACAGCCCTATCATTAACGACGTTGGTGAACTTGGAAGTGGTTAACACAAGTTATGTCGGATGTACACACTTACCGTTGGTACATATTCAGAGGGGAACTTGTTTGTGGTGTAAGAGATGAGCAGACATGTTTTACCGACTGCTCCGTCCCCCACTACAACACACTTGATGGTCTGCATAGCTATGTTGTACAATCCTTACTACTCATCCAAGATCTGCTGCAGAAAACAATGAAAGGAAATAATAAGAGATTTGTGATTTCAGAACAATACACGCAAAAAAAACAAAGCTCATCATTGTCAGCAATTAGTAAATAAATAATAATTCAGCGTCTAGGACTGCACAGACCATTACTAGAACTCATCCTCATGTATGCTGTACATCAGACATGGTTTTCTGACACTAAATGTACATAGCACGAAAACATTCAATATAAATAACATGCATCCTTCGGCTGCCAAATGTTGAAATGCCATTTTAAAGACAGTGTTCAACAAATATCCCTTCTAGAAATCTATAGCAGAGTAAACGTAAGAATAGTCGAGTTCCAGTCTGGCAGTTGTCTAATAATGACTAAAGACACAAGCTGGTCAAGAGTCCTTGACCAGGACTCATTTTAAAGTGGTGTTGCTTCAGCAAAGCAAAGACAGATGATATCCAGTCAGATGTATCAGACGGCATATTATATCTGTGAGATAACAACATTGCCTGCAATACAACATATAGGATTAGGTGCCCCATATTAAATATAATGCAACAAAGACAGATGTGATCAATGTTACTACGTTTACTAGTCTGCATGGAAGCAGAACTAAACACAGAGATAACACGTACAGTGAAAAAAATGTATACTTGATTGATTAATGCACACATCATGTGATATAGGCCTACATCTAACGTTACTTCTACTGGCTGTGTTTTAGTAGCTTCCAATAGCCACCCATTTAGAAAGCAGACGGGGCAGATTAACATTAAGACTGAGTACTAATGCCTATATTGCTCTCTTGGTGCGAGGTTATCATCAGGTTATCAACTCGTACTACAACATCACACCTCATAGATATAGCCCAAGTTAACAACTGGCCATAAAAGTAACCCTTAGCTGAATTATCCGGATTTTGCAATGCAGGAAAAAGACTGCAAAGAGATGTCAGTTTGATAAGCCATTAGAACCCTAACCCTAAATCTGCCCTGCACTGTGCCTTTAGTGAGATCCCGAATAGGATCTCAAGCGTACTAGTTGGTACAGTCTGCTGGGCAGACTGATCTATCCATCATACATCTGTCTGGACACTCGCATCTGTGATGTCCCCGAGTCTAGGGGCGTGTAAAGGTTCAGAGACACACACACACACACACACACACACACACACACACACACACACACACACACACACACACACACACACACACACACACACACACACACACACACACACACACAACTGGCAGAAGGATAGGGGCCCTTCAAACTGAAAGCTGACAGTATCTTTGGGCTGTATAATGCACTACTGTGTAAACTATTTTAACATCCAATATGGTGTGGGCCATATTGACATCAAAATATCCTGCCAAGACATGTACTACCATATTTCCATGTCTACCTGCGGATGGACAGTAAAACATTTTGGTTTTTTTTCCCGGTGGTGTCTACGCACGGCAGTGAGCATTTGATGACATCCGACTTGTCCTTTAGAGGTACATGTTGTCCGCTCATACATTAACACCGACCCCCTGGCTGAGAGGCCTTAGTATTGATGGCAGAAGTAGGTCACGCTACGTTTAAATTCATCCCACCTCCCTACGCTTTAAACCAGCTTTCTGCCGACGCCAAAGTTCACGGATGACTATCAAATAAACCATGTCGCTGACTGAAAATCGTACTAAGGAAAGCGACAATAACACGCGTTGGCCGCCCGTCCCTGGTGCATTTCCTCCCGTCCTCCTACGGGCTCGACTGGTCGTAGCATTAGCTAGCTGATCTGATTGCTAACGGCTAAGCTAATGTTAGCGGATGCGTTTGCTGAATTAGATTCAGAATTAACCCAAACTCAACCTGTAACAACAGCCCGAATGTGGAAAAGCAGTCTGTAGACACACCATATCTATCAAGTCAATCCAGACAAGCAACCATGGATATAAAACAAATATAAGCAGGTTTTCCAATTACCGTCTCTCCGAGTGTCTCTGGGCCGGGCGGTGGCAGGTCGAGCTAGGGGCTTCCCACCCACAGGAACAGGGACGTTACGTAGTGCGTAACAACAATGCGTAGTGCGTAACATGGCCCTGAATGCTGAATCGATTTATTTGTACTTTACTTACATTTACTTTATCTTATATCGCTACTGCTATCTGGCTGTTCAGGAACCAAGCTTACGAATGTAACATGTGTACTAGAGAAGACACTTTAATTTTTTAAACCATGATCCATTGTGAAATTCGCGTTTTTAACAAATCAAGGTGAACGGCAAAGTGGTGCGCTGGTTTAAGTACCCCACAACATGTTCCTGTATGATGTATAAAGCACAGAATAAAAGGCTTAATAGGATTTCCATTTAAACATGTGACGGTTTCCTCAAGGCTACTAGACTGGTTTGATCCACTAAAGACAATGTTGCAGCAGTGTCTGCCACAGGTGGGCGATAGAAACAAAAAGGCAATATTTATGCTGAAAAAAAAAAAAACACCATTGAAATACTGACGCCAACTCAAAACGGCATAAAGAAAAACTTTATTTTCGTACAAAAGCCATATGGCTATGAAACAAACCATCACACTACTGACACATGATAATCATGGGTTCAAAAACAAACAGGGAAAAGTTATTGTAGAAAAAAATTGCTCGTAGACATGTGTCAATTGTGGACGTTTTCCATCAGGTTGTGACCACACTTTGAAGTAAGGTGATGTTGTCCCCTTTCAACATGACCCTGCCTATAAAAACACAATGGAAAGACAAAGAACAAAAGAAAGTTTGAACAGATTTAAAAGAAGCAGATACAATTTCATTTGTATTCATTCAGATCCATCCCTTATTTTAAATGTTTTATTTAAGTTTTCATTGCTTGACGTACCAACTATAATCAAATAAAGACTTAAGAGTGATCAAATTACCAATAACCATTAAAATGCTGAGAGTATCTCCTGCAAGATAGCCATCAATTTGAATATGCTCAGTGAAGTCACGATAAACTCCCTGGCTCGGACAACATTAAACAATCACATTTGTTGGCATTGTCCATTTATACTACATTGGAAATCCAGAGTTCTCACGAGAGCACAATTTGAATATGCTCAGTGAGTCACTATACTCCCTGGCCCGGAACATTAAACAATCACATCTGTGGTTCTGATATAGGCGGGCCGAAAGGGCCGGTTGGCTAGCTCCGCTGGTCTGGGTACGTCACCCCTTGAATTCTTCTGATTGGTCGTAGTGTTTTCCAATTGCGTGCGGTGATATTTTCCAATTCATGCTTGGTACCACCCATCGAGTTGGGCCATTTTCATTACTCGTTGCCAGACCCTACAGCTTTCTAGATGTGGGTCTGGATTTCCAGGCTACATTTGTTGTGCAACTCGTCAACTTCACATCCTGAACCATGATTTACAAGCACCAGCCAGAAGACCAGCTGGTAATGAGTTGGTAGTGCAAGTTTGGTTGATTGGTATATCCGTCAGGGGACTTTCACTCACAATTTAGACAGACCTAAACTAGTTTCTGCATGCTAAATTGGTGACATCAAATCTAAACTTTAACCCTAGCAGCTTTTGCCTTGTTTCCACCGAGCGGCGCGGTACCGCTCGCTTATATTGGCGTTTCCACCACATAAAACAAACTAAGCGTGCTGAGCCACTCCTATTTGGGTACTCTCGTCCGTTTGGGTACCAAGCGGCCTGAAAGGGTGACGAAAAGGCGGCCGTTGATTGGTCTGCAGTCGTCACTTCAGTGCGACAGGGGGTTAAAAACAAACAGTACCCGCAAGGTATTTCTGGATAACGGCGAAAGCTTTGCATGTTGAAGAAAATGTCACGCAAAAGTTTGGCCTTCCTGCTTGGTCGTCCTACATTCGATTGCCCTTGTGTTTAATGTGCGGTGTTTTTTCATTTCATTTGTTAGCAGGCTACACTGTCGCAGTTATGAGGTCAAGATGCCTACATAGCTGCCACAGCCATCTCATCAGGATCTGGCTTAAACCCGCCCACACAAGGGCTCCGTCAGCAGTGGAAACGCGAGCCAGATTTTTAACCAAGCTGTCCTGCTCCGAGCTTCACTGGACCGCTCGGTGGAAACAAGGCGTTACAGTACCACCTCAGTGCCAACCGGTACCGATGAGTGCCGTTCAATTGTAGCCCAAGTGATTTTTGCATTGCACATGAATTAAAAACAATCTTCCGGCAATTGCCATTTTAACAGGACAAATACACAAAAATATATGGTACAATGAAGTCTCCACTAAGATTATAACACACGCACACCTTTTCTTTGAGGACATGTCAAATCAAGCACTGCATAACATGGGATTTTTGGATTCGTCCACAACACCTGGGCCCGTCACTGTTGTGCATTGCTAACAAACGACTCAACATGATTGATTTAGTTTATAAAAAAACTTTAAAACCTGCCTGTGCATTCCAAAAACCTTAAATAAAAGATGCTACTAATTGATTGATTTCAAGTTCCCTTAATTTCTGTGTGCACAATGTCACTTCAGCTATAGACTCCACCATGGATAAGACATCAATTGGCTGTACCAGATTCTACAGAATCTTAAAAAGGAGCCAATTTTTATTTTATGAAAATGTGTAATTTAGATTACTAACTCTTTATTAGCGGTGTCAGCATTGCATTTTGGTCCTAACTTAAAATGTATAGCACAAATGTCAACTCATTGTGTTTCCATGTCTAGAAAATTAAATTGCCTGATGCTTCACATGCAGGCAGTTATCTGGAAGGGAATCCACACCGACTCATAAACAGACTTAATTTGTAAAACAAATTAGATCCACAATCCTCTTACCAAGGGGTTTTCTGTTCTTTGTCTTCATGTGGACTTCCTCAGCGTCATCAAGAACCAGGTTCATGTACTCATCAAAGCCCTGTCATTTTTGAAAGGTTGAGAAAATAAGAGTCCAGGTCAGTGACAGACAGTTTGAAGAGTCCAGTTCCAAGAAATTTGCTTCCAAGAAAAAGCTTTAATGGTCAGTGTTTAATGAATATTCTGACTTACGGATAATATATACATCGCTCAACGACTTTCTCCGAACAGCACCAGTGTGATATTTATGCTAACTGGTAGAGTAGTGTGCCCTGTGGCTTAGTAGGCTAATTTAACATTGTATTTTATACAAATCAATTGGTCGTCGAGTGTCGAGTTTCAGTTGACCACGATTTGCTTTGGTTGACATCCACTCTTGACTCCCCACCAACTGCAGCCATCATCAAAAGCAAGACATTGGTTGGCTCATACTACTAATACATTGCAAAAATTGTGTCTTCAAAGATTAAGAGATTTATTTGTAATTATACATTTCAGAGATTTGGATTGGACGGGCTAGTCACACTACCGCTTTAATGGTTTAAATAGAAGCATTTCCTGATATTTCAGTTTCAGACCAATAGCCAGTGATTTAGAAAATGCACATCATTTACACGAAGTATGAATATAATGGAAAACATTAAATGACTTACAATAATGCAGCCTTCTATCCGCATGTTCACTTGTTCATACAGCCACACCTGGATCCGTGAACGCTGTAGAATAATTTGCACAAGAGTTAATGTCATGGGCCATGTGGGAAAACTACAGAATTGAGTGGAGATTACACCATACTTACATTTTGTAGATATCTGAAGATGAGGTTCTGGTGGAGGGAGTCAAGGAATAGCAACTACTACTTGGAAAACAGGGCTTTACATCATTCAGTAACGTTAGACTTCAAAGCCAAAGGATGGGTAGTAGTATATAGCTCATTTAGGAATAATATGATATCCCAAGGCATTTACATAGGACGATCAGAAAAAGACCATTAGTATTTTTTTATTTGTAATAGTTATACAGTGAGTTACCCCATGATGAACGATTGCTGCCTCACAATCATGGATCCATTGCAAACAGAATAATGATGCCTACATGATTCTTAAAGCTGTGTTCACCCCATAGAGCCATCTTAACCCCGCCCATAACCACGACAATCTTGTCAAACAATAATACAAATTAGTAATTAATCGCTATATATGTTCTTCCCCAAGCAAATGGAAAAATAAATGTACAATGTTAGCTAACATTAGCTTAGCATTAGCTTAGCCTCTTCTATTCAAACCCGCATGCGCCTTTTTTTGGTTCATAAACAAAAGGATACGATCGGCTGTACCATAACCTTCTGCACCTTCTGCCCTTGTCCTCTGTACGCCATCCTGCCCACTGAGGTTTAGAGATGTGTAAATACAGACTAAACTCTTTCAGACAGCAGTGTTCCTCGGCGTAACGCAGCCCTCACGTTGAATGTTCCTTCAATGGCGGGCCAAGCAGACTTCCGCTTGCACTGAGACAGGTTAAAGTGGACGGAATCATTGGTCCACACAGCGCCCCTAGAGGTGAGGGATACTTTCAATCAGACAGATTCCTTTTGGTCAAACCCTACTTTCTGCTCACTTTTTACGGACCTTAAAAAGTCCTGAATGGACTTGCATGTATATTTTGCAGGACCCAAAGAAAACTATGCCAACTCTATAATTTTATTTTGTATATTTCAGGATAATCCAATAGATAATAGATAGATAACAACTTAATTAATCATCCAGAGGGGAAATTTCTTTGCTACAGCCCAGGAGCAGTGGAAAACACAGGTACAAAATACAATACAATAAATATACAACGATACAAAACAATAAAAATAGACGCTAGTATACAGCGTTAGCGTCATGCTAAAAAGATGCAAAGTAGAAATAATAGTGTGGAAAGTAATAAAAAGTAAAAGCTAAGAGCTGCAAGAGCTACTGTAATAGGCTGCCTCAACGATGGCACCAACTAACACACAATCCTTTTGGTAAAACCGTACCTTGGTTGTCTTTTACTGACCTTAAACTGGGAATCCGTGGCACAGGTTATGGAGTTGGACTGGTGTAACCGGAGGGTGGCCAGTTCAAATCCCGAGCCTCCACGGATGAGGTGCCCTAGAGCAAGGAACCTGAAGCTCCCTGGGCGCTGTTCCCATGTGTGTGGACCTCTGTGTGAGGCAAACAGAGGGAAGCCAAAGCTGAAGGATGTTAAACGGAAATGTATAGGGCGTCA
>OLKM01001166.1:65000-72500 GCA_900291075.1 Melanogrammus aeglefinus | reverse complement strand
GTCTTTATGTGGAAACTATTCCAAAAGTGGATTCAGCTTCTATTAAATATACATTTATTAAATGACACGTTGAAATAACTTATATTTGTAGGGAAAAGTGTGTGTTTCAGAAGTTGGCTTGTCCCCTCTGTCACTCCTGGGTTCTGTGCCCATGCAGATAACAGACAGCGTCAGTGTTTTTGTAGGCATGCATGTATGTGTCTGTCTGTGTGTTTGTGTGTAGGTGTGTCTGTGTGAGTGTGTGTAAGGGGCAGACAAGGGCGCAGTTTGATTCCAATCTCCGCCACCACACCCCAGACAAGAGCAGGACGGGCACACAGGAAGAGCCTGTGGGTAATCCACTCCAGTTGAGGTTGGGATTGTTATGACACTTTTTTTTTGTGCAGATTAAACTGAGGCACCTGATGCACCTCAACTTCCACCGCTTCCACTGGAGTCACTTTGCACCTGTCTGCACTAATAATGCACCACAACTACCATGGCACAAATTGGCCAAAAGCGCAATACAAATGGCGGATTCTCACTTTATAGCAACCAGGAAATGATTCCTGTTTTTGGTAAAGACAATAGATCTCGTGCTCCATCTACTCAGCACTAGCGGATACAATTAACAACCTTCCTAAAGACAAATGGCAATGTTGATAAAGAAAAGTTATAGAAGTTCTTAGTTCTGTAGCACTCTTACCCTAGTTATCTTTGTTGTACACAGGGAATGGGTCAACCTAGTGTTTGTTAGTGCTTTGCCCTCAGTTCTATGAACATCCCTACTGCTCCGACAGTGATATATTGTTGTGTCTCCTTCTTCTGGCAAATTGAGTTGTTGTAAGTCGTTTTAGATAAAAGCTAAATGTCCTAAATGTAAATGTGCTCAACCACTGTAGAATTCAATGTTTTGTATAGTTACAGTTTGGCGCACCACTAATGGAATCATTACACTCCATTGATTTGAAGCTCTGTAGTTCTGGGTCATGAGGTGTTTTCCTGGAGAGTTGTGGTCTGTCATAGGCCTGTCCTCGCTGGACCAAGTAGCAAATGCCTATGAGTCTGGACCCTCTCAGTCCATTCTTTTAATTTCTGAGGGGCATTTTCAACAGGCGCAGACCAATATGCCTGGACGCAATTGGATAGATCTTCACCCAGTCCGAGCATCAAAACGTGTGACAAATAAGTGGCAGCCATCTTGTTTTCTATTCCTCCACAGCACTCCCGTAGGGAACTCCTCTGTAACAGTCACGGTATCAACCCCAATATCAGATCGATGGTTGTGATAGGATCAACCCTTGCCAGGTCTACTGGAGAACTGTCTAAACTGGAGGGGGCCAAGACCCATATGCCAGAGCAAATAAAATGAACTTGCAGATTCGTCCGGTTCCCCGGTTAGGGATCAATCAAATGCGAAATGCGAAATGGGAAATGCAAAATACACGATTGCATTCCCAAATCTGACCCCAAAAAGTCAAACTGCCATGCCTGGGGGTCCATAAAAGAGGGAAAAAGTGAGTGAGTGAGTGAGCATATTTTTAAAGGACCCTTGGGATCGAAGAGTCCTCTCAGACTCGCCTGGAGAGAGAGAGATCCACGTGGACCTACAAGGAAGCAAAATCGAAAACACAACCTTGGTGAGAGACCAAGTACAGGCCACATTCAACAGTGTGTAACGACGTGTGCACCTGTGTGTGTATTTGTGTGTGTTTGTGTGTGTGTGTGTGTGTGTGTGTGTGTGTGTGTGTGTGTGCTGTTGTGTGTGTGTGTTGTGTGTGTGCTGTCTGTGTTTGTGTGTGTGTGTGTGTGTGTGTGTGCGCGTGCTGTGTGTGTGTGTGTGTGTGTTGTGCGCGATGCACTTATGTCTGTGTCTGTGTGTGTGTGTGTGTTTGTGTGTGTGTGTGTGTGTTGTGTGTGTGTGGTGTGTGTGTGTGTGTGTGTGTGTGTGTGTGTGTGTGTGTTGTGTGTGTGTGTGTGTGTGTGTGTGTGTGTGTGTTGTGTGTGTGTGTGTGTGTGTGTGTGTGTGTGTGTGTACGTCTGTATTGCATGATGCTGAAAAGATAAACTGGAACAAAAGATAAAAGAACATGAGTTTGAAAGCAGAAGAAAAGAAAGGGGAACTGAAGAGGAGGAGAGGGAGAGGGAGAGGGGAGAGAGAGAGGGAGAGAGGGAGGGAGAGAGGAGAGAGAGGAGAGAGAGAGAGAGAGAAGAGAGAGAGAGAGGAGAGAGAGAGCGAAGAGAGAGAGAGAGAGAGAGAGAGAGAGAGAGAGGAGAGATGAGAGAGAGAGGGAGAGAGAGAGAGAGAGAGAGAGAGAGAGAGAGAGAGAGAGAGAGAGAGAGAGAGAGAGAGAGAGAGAGACAGAGAGAGAGAGAGAGAGAGAGAGAGAGAGAGAGAGAGAGAGAGAGAGAGAGAGAGAGAGAGAGAGAGAGAGAGAGAGAGAGAGAGAGAGAGAGAGAGAGAGAGAGAGAGAGAGAGAGAGAGAGAGAGAGAGAGAGAGAGAAAAGAAAAAAACAACCGAGAAAATATAGAGAAGAGGGGAAACACGGAAGGGGAGCGCAGAGTGCAGTAGTGGAGAAAGGGTGGGTGGGGGACGGGACGGGGGGATGGTGGTTGTAATCCCGCAATAGTGTGGTGTTGTGCCGTCTCCATGGCGACAGGCACAAAGGCCCGTGGTTGGCCATTGATGGCTAATTGTATTCTTCACAGCTCTTTTGTTAATTGTTGTCTGCCCAGCTCCCACTTCCTGCTGGGCTCCAGCACAAAGCCACAAACAGGAGGGATTAGAAATGGCACATCAGCTCCTAGCACAGCGAGCCATCCACTCGTTCTCTCTGTCTCTCTGTCTCTCTCTCTCTCTCTCTCTCTCTCTCTCTCTCTCTCTCTCTCTCTCTCTCTCTCTCTCTCTCTCTCTCTCTCTCTCTCTCTCTCTCTCTCTCTCTCTCTCTCTCTCTCTCTCTCTCTCTCTCTCTCTCTCTCTCTCTCTCTCTCTCTCTCTCTCTCTCTCTCTTTCTCTCTATTTCGTCTTCTCCATCCTTAATATTACCATCACCCTTTCTATATCTCTCCCATCCTCCCTCTCTCTCTCCCTCTCTCTCTCTCTCTCTCTCTCTCTCTCTCTCTCTCTCTCTCTCTCTCTCTTCTCTCTCTCTCTCTCTCTCTCTCTCTCTCTCTCTCTCTCTCTCTCTCTCTCTCTCTCTCTCTCTCTCTCTCTCTCTCTCTCTCTCTCGACATGGCAGGTGAAACGTAGGTAGACCAGATGGGATAAGCCTTTGTGAGACAACAGGTCGTCATACGTTTACATGGGATTTTGTTTTCTCTGTGTTTAATGCCACACAATGGCCCGGCGTGCCTTATTGTTATGAGATCAATGCAGAGTGGTTCAAATCGTGTCACCTCTCGGTCACGGCACTTCTTGCGTGACATCTTCAGACGCTGAAAATCAAATGCAGTTGAACATAATTGACTCCCAATGCCAGAGCAGCAAACAGTGAAACCCACAGCGTGTGGATGCTTTCTGCTGTTTCTCACTGACGTCGTCCAGCCGGCCCGTGTTCCTGATATTCATTGAAAGGCTATCGACATCCCTGGACAATGTTTAACACAATGCAGTGCTAGCAACAATGTTGTGTGCATGCTGAGCTCATACCTGGCACAATGTACACACTCATATGTTGTTCATTCATAGTATGTGATGTAATACGTTAATGTTAGTGTACAGTACAATGTATATACTTGACATTAAAAAAAGACTAAGCATCACTATTGTTATGTGAGGTACACTCACTACTCGCCTTTGAGAAAATACTGTTTATTTGCGTCTCTTTCACGTCTCTTTCCCTCTTCATCCTTGATGCATCTTGTTGTGCCCTGACGTTTTTAACTGACCATGCACTGGCTCATTCATTCCCCGTCGTAACGTGTATCAATACACACATCTTCACGACAAAGAACTCTTTCAGAGCTGAGAGGGTTTTTGGGCAGCGGGAATCAAAGAACAGGGTGTTTGAATAAGGGATTTTAATTTTTTTTGCGAGTGCACCTCATTGGGAGCTGCACCGAGCAACACTTCCATGAAACCCGCATGAATGTGGTCAAGAGGGCAAGAAAACACATCCTGGCAGTCAACAGCTGAGTTCTTTTAATGCAGACCAAAAAAAGGATGGAATGAAAGTAACACAGGTTAGAGCCAGGTTGACCAGCATCATAACACCCAGGCACTAGTGTCTCATCACAGTGTCTCATCCCAAAGGCGTGGGAGAGGGGCAGGCCATGGGACCATAGGATCCACGATATAGGCCAGAGGTAGGCCAGTGTCGCTCACCAGCTTCCGCAAAAGACTCAAGACTCACCTGTCCAGAGTTCACCTAGACTCTGCATTGCCACCCCCTCACACCCGTCCTGTTGTGCACTACTGCCTTGCTAGTGAGCCTCTGTGCAGACCCCAGAAGATGCACCAATATTAACAGATGGATGATGTTCTTTACCACCTCTGTGGGCCTACTCTGTTGTGATTTAAACCTCACCCGTGACACAATCAGATATATCGTGAGTTATAAGACGATTTGACTCCTTGAAGACACTTAAAGTCCCACAAATGAGCTCCTTCCTGCTATGGTTTAAGTAGGAAGGACACTTTGCTCTTTGGATCATGGAAAACGGCCAGACATGGTTCCTAGTCTGTGTTATGGGGATGAGTGGGAGAAGAGGAGGTGTTCTTATAGTGTGGAAGGTGTGTGGTGCTGAACATTGAACCCTATACTCGTCTAATGAAAGCTGGTGTTAGTTTGTTTGGAGCCATTGCTTTCACCCCCACCGGCCTTGGATGGAGGTGTGTGTGGATGCAGACGTCGTGGCTCTGTACAGACCAGTGAATGGTGGCTGAACCTTCCTGTACTCTTCTTTCACTCTCCTTCCTGTCTCTCTGCGTCCATAATACAGCTCTCTTGTCCATCCTCTTTCTGAAAGCTTGCTCCTCTCCCCATCATTGCTTTTCCAGTAAATATTGACCGGTGGCATCGGCCACATATATACACTTATCCTTTCTCTTTCTGTCGCATCCTTCGGAACCTGTTTCTGTGTATTTGACACTCTTTTTTTTTTTTTTCAGTGTTCAAGGCCACGATGGTGATGATGAAGACAACCGCCTGGGGAGAAGAGGTGTCACAGGAGGGGAAAATACAGATATTTTCACTGACACCAGAAGACAGTTTTGACAAGGTGGAATGGCTGGTTTAGTAGCATACACACACACACACACACACACACACACACACACACACACACACACACACACACACACACACACACACACACACACACACACACACACACACACACACACACACACACACCCCATGATATAATTGTGTCGGTTTTGGATAACATTTTTATATTTATATCAATAAAGTGAGTTGTGTCATGACATATTTCCCGTCTATTAAATTTGAAAGAAAGAAGTAGAAAGAATAAAGAAGTGAGAAAGAATAAAAAGGAAAAGAAAGATTGAATAAATAAAAAGAGGATCTAAAGAAAGAATGAAAGAAAGAAAGATTCTGCTCGTCAATAATGTTCGTCTTGGATGTTTAGGACGACAGTTTGATGCTGCCTAATCCAAGTTAACGTCAATGTGCTGTGAATGGTGCGCTCTCACTTTAAGTGGGAGGTGAGCACTGGGAGCGTGGATGTTAGTAACAAAACACCAGAAAGTCATCAGGCGAGTGACGAGAGAGGTTGCTCCCTCCGAACCCGCAACGGAACCCACACACACAGCGAAGTGTCACGTCAAGAGTATCGATCCTTTTGTGTACTTGCTGTCTTTACCAAGCGGGCATTAATGTAATCAGAAGTTGAGATCACGAGCAGCAGCATCTGTACACACCGCCGTCGCTCAGTGAGCGAAGGAGCGAAGTCCTCGAGACGCGGCGGAGGAGGAGGAGAAGCGGAGTTTGGGAAGCGACCGGGAGTGGTGAGTGGATCTGCACCGCGGACACGGTCTTTATCGATCACATATTGGTTGTCCAGATTTAGGCTACAAGCCATCACATGGGCTATAGCAAACAGCTGAAAAATCATTCAATTTAAAGCTGAGAAAATACTAATTTTAAAGGACTTTTTAAGTCAAAACAAGTTTTAATATATAAAGCAATTGGCGATGACCATTTACCTTGTGGATGACTCTTATAATGACAGTTAGTCTGTTAGTCTGCATCTCGCCCCGAGGAATAGCGTGATGCCCTGTTTTATAATTTTTCTTCATACACCTTTTTTCTCTGATTATCCCTCAGTCGGCAGGTTGACACCATTGCATCCTTCATGTGTGACCTCCTACTGGAGTGGATAAGGGGATCACTGAGGCATGGGGTGGGGGCGGGGATGCTTCCTCGGCCGTTAAGTTTTGATTATTGAAGAACAAGTGCGTGAAACTACACAACCCTACTTGTCCACTAGCCACTGTTATTGGTTTTTCTCTTCTTCAGTTATCATCAAGGTGTACCGCGGTGTTAAGAGGGGGAATGGGGTCAACTGCTGGGATGTACTTGTCACGGATAAGACATAGATTCAAGATTCAAGATGGTTTTATTGTCATAACCAAGGGTTTGATGGTTAACGTCATTGGACATTGGGTCATACTGGGGGTCGCATGTCTACATTGTGTGTGTGTGTGTGTGTGTGTGTGTGTGTGTGTGTGTGTGTGTGTGTGTGTGTGTGTGTGTGTGTGTGTGTGTGTGTGTGTGTGTGTGTGTGTCTTTACAGTGACTTTTTTACAGTGACTAGTCGCATACAAAGCTGTCCGTCAGTGGGGAGTCCCTGACCTTTCTTTTCTGTCAATCGCCTTTCTTCTCCCCCTCCTCCCCGAATTCACTCCCCCCCCCCTGATTGTTTTGTCTTTTTTTTACCACTTAGCTTCTGTCTTTTCTTTTCTTTCTTTCTTCCTCTTTTCCGCTATCTTTCGCTCACTTTAGCCAGATAACTTTGAAGGACAGTGGGACACACACACACACACACACACACACACACACACACACACACACACACACACACACACACACACACACACACACACACACACACACACACACACACACACACACACACACACACACACACAGGTCAAACTTTAATGGTGTCTCTTGGTCATGGGACTCAGTTGACAGGTGTGTGTGTGTGTGTCAGCCATTTGTGTGTGTGTCAGCCATGTGTGCGTGTATGTCATCCCAAGGTGTGGCACCCTTCACCCTTCACCTCTCACACTTCAAAGAGCTTTGACTCCCAGGTGACCAGGTTCACCTTGGGAGGTGGGGCTCTCTCTCTCTCTCTCTCTCTCTCTCTCTCTCTCTCTCTCTCTCTCTCTCTCTCTCTCTCTCTCTCTCTCTCTCTCTCTCTCTCTCCTCTCCCTCTCTCCCTCTCTCCCTCTCTCCCTCTGTGTGTGTGTGTTTTGTTTCTTCAGGTCCTTGTCTTAACAAAAGTGAACGTGTGTGTTTGGTTAGTCATTTGACTAGGAGCATGTGAGATTACAT
>OLKM01001166.1:57500-62500 GCA_900291075.1 Melanogrammus aeglefinus | reverse complement strand
ACACACACACACACACACACACACACACACACACACACACACACACACACACACACACACACACACACACACACACACACACACACACACACACACACACACAGAGTGAGAGTTTGTTCACTTGCAAATAACTACATTGCCTGGTGTTTGTGCCACAAGAGCATCAAACCGCAACTGTTCTGATTTGCATTTATAAAAATAAAAAGTCAAATCAGAGGTATCTAAAGCGATAGTATTCATAGATCTGCTTTCGGAAGGGTACGCGGTTTGGCAGATGTTGTGCCCTGTTGTATTTTGTATTCATTTGTATATTTATACAAGAAATGGGTTTATTTGCATATCTTGAATAACGTTTTTATTGTTTAAAGAGAAGCTATATAATGTGTGTATGGAAATGGAAATGTTAAGAGGCCCTGTACTGTCAAAATGTTTTGTCCTGGTTTAGAAAATGAATGTTACTCAGCAGTTGACAACACAACGTGCACGTGCCAATGTGTTCCCCCACTAACAAGTGATCATCCCTGGTGGGTACACCTATAGCTGTTTTCTACCACATGTTGTAATGGTAATAGGAAGCATCCCCAAGATACGGATGTCAAGGAAGGCCTATGGCTTATTGTGGCAACATCAACAGTCAGCGACTGGAAATGACACCAAGAAATTAACAAGACAATATTTTTAGTGTGTTTTACTTTATATCGGGGATATGGAAACATGCATGAGTATAACTTCAGGATAATGAAGAATTTACCAATACAGTGATTGATAAGTATTCATTGCATTATGCTTATTATTATTTATTTTTTTATTGCATAATGTAATTTAAAGTGCTTTTAAAGGGTTTTATCAATGGCCATAAATCCTACTTGGTTTTTGCACAAACGCTCTAAATTAATTTGGGGTCTCACATTTCGCTGATATCTCTTCCGAGCCTCCTAATCAAGACCGTCCACTTTGTAAAAGGCCTGGGAAAGACCGGGAGAAGGGACTCCTATGTTCAGGGTGGACAGTTATTCTTTCACCTGTCGGGCCGTGCAGACGTGACCCCCTGCTGATGAAGGCTGCTTCTGATCAGAGCTGGTTAACGACCTGGGGTGGCGCGCGGTTAATGACAGCGAATCCTCCGCTATTACTTTGGAGCTCACACACACACACGCGCGTGCGCCGAGCCCTCCCGTGGAACGGCCACACTGAGATGAGGGCGCCTTCTTTAGAGTCACCTGTTGCGCTCCTTGCTTGGGCTGAGGCGTTGTCATGGCAACACCTCTGTGACCTCGACCCACTCTGTCTAGAAGGCCTTCAGCAAACACAGCGCTCGTCGCTCTCCTCTCTCTCTGCCGACCCCTGACTCTGTAACACACACACACACACACACACACACACACACACACACACACACACACACACACACACACACACACACACACACACACACACACACACACACACACAGGAGAAGGAGTTTATATACTGTGCTGCTCGGTATATCGGTTGTTGTTGTGAGGTGGGGGGGGGGGGGCTGTAAATGGGGGCCGACCATGTTAAGAGAGAGAGAGATGGAGAAGGAGAGAGAGAGAGAGAGAGAGAGAGAGAGGGATTGTGTGTATGAGTCCATCTCAAACACACACACAATTGCGATAGAATGGGCTGTGTGGGTGGTTAGTCGGGCGGGTGGGGGGATGGAGTGGAAGAGCCTTTTTGAAAAAGAAAGGGAGAGAAAAAAAGTGGCCTTCATAGACATCCTTTCTTCTCTTGTTCTATCTCTTTATTGGGAGTGTGTTTTGTCCGCCTGCTCCCTCCCTCCTCCCCTTCCTCCGTCCTCTGATAAATGCCACAGTAGCCTTTCGCTATCCGCCACAATGGGCGACCTGTTTCAGAGAGTGGAGAGACAGAGAGGGAGAGAGGGAGACGGAGAGGGAGAGAGAGGCATGAAAAGGGGGCTTCTTTTTTAACCTGCGTTTCTAAAAGCCGAGCGAGAAGAAAGAGAGGCCGCAACTGAATTCTCTCTCTCTCTCTCTCTCTCTCTCTCTCTCTCTCTCTCTCTCTCTCTCTCTCTCTCTCTCTCTCTCTCTCTCTCTCTCTCTCTCTCTCTCTCTCTCTCTCTCTCTCTCTCTCTCTCTTCTCTCTCTCTCCTCTCTCTCTCTCTCTCTCTCTCTCTTCTCTCTCTCTCTCTCTCTCTCTCTCTCTCTCTCTCTCTCTCTCTCTCTCTCTCTCTCTCTCTCTCTCTCTCTCTCTCTGAAGGGGAGTAGTTGTGTTATCAGCCTATTTATACATCTTTAGAAAGACTCCAAAGGGCAGGAGAACATCAGAGAGACAAAGACACGGAGAGGGAATGCTTTCAGAGAGGAGGGACTTTCAGACGTTTCGAAAATGAGTTGTTTTCAGGCGGAAACAATGAGGCCGTTTAAAGCAGAAAAAATGACTTTGGAGAGCAACCAAATATACACGCAGCAAATGTTTTGACATTTCCTCCAAGGTGTGTAATTTATATGTGCAGGTCACATTTTGGAAAAGGAGTGCGGTAATTAATCCAAGTATAACTTTATTAAGAGTGGAATAGAGCGATCAGCCCGTGACAATGTGTATCCAGCTAAGGAAGGCACAATGCAGCTTCCTACCATTGGCTGTCGTTAATGTGGGTCATTTGTCTTCCTCTTCCATGTTTCAATTGGTCGAGAACAAAATCGAACGCATCAGTTTCTGGTTTAAAGGTATTTTAGGTTATGCGTTTTGAGATTTTCCAGATTTGTTTCTCTGCTGTTCTGTGAGACAGGTCATCAAAAACAACACACAGTTTTGGTTATGCGGCAAAGTAGCTAGCAAAAAGTATTCCTGAATTGTGCTTCCAACTCTCGGTGTTGTTGAGCCTGTCTAGTTAGAAACACATTCATACATTCAACTGCAACCGCAGGTGCATCACCACCTCTGGCAATTTTTTTTTTTTTTTTTTAAATGTGTCAAAGTCGTGCATAGTCCAAACGCTGCTCTACAGTAGCTGATCACAAACGGCCTGCTGATGACTTACCCTAACTGCAGTAACTGTGTCTGTGGCTGCAATCCTGTGCTTAGATTTTACAGATCAGTGGAACTTTTTCCTTATGGCATTAACGTCCCCGACGAAGACACCAAAAGCACGTTGGTTTTGTTCAGCTGCTCATTATGTCTGTACAGTCTAGCCAACAGCAGATCAACTTGCTCCCACAGCTTGGCATTAGTGCCAAATACGTCCATTGTTGTCCGAAAAGCACATTTGAAAAGAAAAAGAAACTCAAGTCACTGAGCTGTTGTTATGTACAATTACCCTTTCCAGACGTGCAACCTTTACTTGAGGAGGTTTTTGTGTAAATTTGCTACTGTTCTACTGTTCTTTTGTGTGCATCAAAGCGCAGACAGCCAATAATGAGCCAGCCGATGTTGATTTCCAATGCCTCGCGTCCTTTACACTCTTGATCACTGGGCAACAAAAGGATCTTTGTACATGACAATGATAACTCAATTGCCACCGACTATAAAAGGTTTTTTCTAAACTAAGAAGTAATGCGTGATAGTAATACACGCGTTAAAACCACAGTACGGTGTGTGGACGCGCCGGCCAAGCAGTACCTCCTCAACATGCCGCGGGGCCGCAGATGTACTCTTTAAAGTCACATCACGGTGTGTGTGTGTGTGTGTGTGTGTGTGTGTGTGTGTGTGTGTGTGTGTGTGTGTGTGTGTGTGTGTGTGTGTGTGTGTGTGTGTGTGTATGCACCGTGAGAGCCGCTATGGGGCAGCCCCCTGCACTCCACAAAGGGAAAAGATAGAGAAAAATGCGTTCTTTGTGGCGCCTCTATCGCTCCATCACAGCAAGCCGGGTTTTCCAACAGTGTTCTTTGTGTGCATGAACTGACCAGCGACAGAACCGCACAACAACAGACCTTATCACACCGCCAGGCCTCCTGCACGCCATCTAGGGCCTGTGAGCACGCCACACACATGCACACATGTATGCACACGCACACACGCACACAAACAAACGCACATGCAAGTGTTCTTTTCTTGCACTTACGCACACTTTCTTGGGTTGAAATGACCATGGGATCAAACACACACATGGTCACACACCACACACACACACACACACACACACACACACACACACACACACACACACACACACACACACACACACACACACACACACACACCACACACAACACACAGTATAGTGGATCCACAACAATACATCTGGAGGTAATGGCGTGTGTGTTCTTGATGGGCTACTCTCTTTGGACTATGCCCAGCTCGTTTGGTGCAGCACCCTTGACATCAAAAGGGGGCGAGAGAACAGAGGAGAGGGAGAGAGAAAGAGGAGAGGCAGGAGAGAGGAAGTGGGAGGAGTCAGGACCTTTGTGCATCTTTCTTTCACACCTCATTCTCTAATGAGCAACGGTCAGCAATGCAAGATCTCTCTCTCTCTGTCTGTCTCTCTCTCTGTCTCTCTCTGTCTCTGTCTCTGTCTCTGTCTCTCTCTGTCTCTGTCTCTCTCTCTCTGCCTCTGTCTCTCTCTGTCTCTCTCTGTCTCTCTGTCTCTCTCTCTCTCTCTCTGGTGTTTTCCCCAGACTGTTTTGCACCTCACACCTGAAGCCACCAAGGTGTTTGCATAAAGCCCGCTCTCTCCCACCTGTTAGCAGGGGGGTAATTGTTGTTGATGTATCTGTTGGTTAGTTCTACATGATGGTGGTGGTGGTGGGTAAGGTCACCTGCGACAGCTTGCTTATTATGCAAATAGAGGTCCTGGTTGGCCATGGAGAGTGAAGAGCTTCATTGTGCGGCTCCCTTGAGGGGATGGGTTTGGAGGCAGGGGGTGTGTGTGTGTGTGTGTGTGTGTGTGTGTGTGTGTGTGTGTGTGTGTGTGTGTGTGTGTGTGTGTGTGTGTGTGTGTGTGTGTGTGTGTGTGTGTGTGTGTGTGTGTGTGTGTGTTGTGTAGGGCTGTACGATTCAGGGAAATAATTGAATCGCGA
>OLKM01001166.1:0-55000 GCA_900291075.1 Melanogrammus aeglefinus | reverse complement strand
CACTACCGCCCCCCCCCCCCCTCCACCTCTTCTGCCATCAGCACAGTCAACCCCCTCGCGTCCGTGTATACAAAGGCGGCGCTACTGTAGAGACCCTGCTGACAGCCTCATAGCTGCCCCTGCCGGACCACTCACTCTGTTCAGCGTCTCTGCCTTTGCCCACTGCTGAAGGATAACCTGCGTGGAGGGGAGGGGAAGGGGAGGGGGGAGGGAGAAGAGGAGAGAAGAGGGGAGGAGGAGAGGGGAGAGGAGAGAGAGGGAGGGAGGAGGGAAGGGAAGGAGGGGAGGGGAGGAGAAGAAGAGGAGAGGGAGAGGGAGGAGAGAGGGGGGAGGAAGAGGGGAGGAGAGGAGAGGAGAGGGGAGGGGAGAGGAGAGGGGAGGGGGGGAGGAGAGGAGGGGAGGAGGGGAGAAGAGGGGAGAAGAGGGAAGGGGAGAGGAGAGGAGAGGAGAGGAGAGGAGAGGAGGGGAGAAGAGGCCGTGTCACAACCATGGACCCAATTATTATTATTATTTTTTATTTCGATTATTATTTTAGATTAGTTTGTATTAAAAAATGTTTTTCTTTTGTATTGTATTTAAAAAAAAAATTGCATTTTAAAACAAAATCATAATAGCCACTCGTTTTTTTTATATCTTTTTCTGTTTCCTAACGGGAATCAAATGACCAAATATACACACACATAAATGGTGAATCGCAATGATCCCAAGCAGAGGAACGGGAGTTTTTCCAACAGCTCAACAAATCTACATATCCCCCGGCGACTTGTAAGTGATAAAAAGTCCCCACAATGCCTGAAAAAACCATCAACGTCATTCATTTTAAGTAATAGGAAAAAGCTTGGGCACGAGAAGTTAAGGGAGCCGAGCGCTGAGCCCTCCCGGAGGCCGGGCCGGAACAACTTTATGTGTCACTATGACTCCTTTCAGCCGCCGACCCCTCCTTCTCCTGCAAAAGATAAACAAATAAAATGGCTAATGAACCACTTGAGGTGGCATTTTGAAAAGAGAAAACTAACATTTTATTAATAAAGATAATTATGAGCCTTTGATTGATATCCAGACATTTTTTAGCAGAGACACATTTCTGTTCCCCGACTTGTGTTGGAGATATCTACTTCTGGGCCCCATGAGTCGAGGGACCCGTCCACCGCCCGCTAAAACTTCTTTTTAATGGGCTACGGAACTGTGCACTGCTCTTAGAGGACTGGTTACAACCATAGCGTGCACCCCCCGAAAGAAAACAAACCCCAAACAAATAACACACTAATGGATGTGATGTGCCCCTACAAGTCTTCCGGGACACACACACACACACACACACACACACACACACACACACACACACACACACACACACACACACACACACACACACACACACACACACACACACACACACACACACACACACACACACTCATCAGCTGTTAACTTCTTCTCTTTCACTAACCATTTCCAAGTTATATTTTGCGTCAAAGAAAATGACCTCAATGTCGAAACCCACCTGTCTAATCTCTGACAGGTCCCCGGCCGTTGATAGACAAGTAGTTCCGTCTTAACACTATGAATTTGTCTGCACTCTGTGTGTGTGTGTGTGTGTGTGTGTGTGTGTGTGTGTGTGTGTGTGTGTGTGTGTGTGTGTGTGTGTGTGTGTGTGTGTGTGTGTGTGTGTGTGTGTGTGTGCCTGTGCGGTCCTGACTCAGTCTGTACATTCCACTGCCATTGTTACCCGGGCTGTTTCCTGCGGCCCAGGGCTTTTGTTGCGCTCCTCGCCCATTGTCCCGGCTTCCTTTGTTCCCGCCGCTCCTAACAATGAATCCCCCCCCCCCCCATCCCTCTCAATATATATATGGGCACTTTTTGCCCTTGTGTGCTCTGTTTGTTTTGTTCAGCTGGCTGCCATATTTTTCTTTCCTGCCCATGCTGGCTGACGATCAGGAGACACACGCACACACACACACACACACACACACACACACACACACACACACACACACACACACACACACACACACACGCACACACGCACACACGCACACACGCGCGCACGCACGCACTCACACACACTCGCACACACACACACACCGTCGAATGCATACGTTCAGCCAGCCCAGGTTGATTAGTCCAAGTTCACCGAGGTTCAGAGCCTCGCTCACTCAGTTTGTCATTGTCGGGCCGTACTCCTTTAACTCTCTCTCTCTCCTCTTCTTGCTCTGTGTCTCTCTATCACTCTGTCTTTGAATCTCCCTGCCATTGTCTGCAGCCCTTTCTAAGTCGTTTTTGTGATACCCTTTGACACGCACGCACGCACACACGCACACACTCTGACAAATTAAACAGTACCGTCTAGTCGATTATACAGACCGCTATCGGGAGAACTGGCCCTACAGGGACTTGACCTCTGACCTTTCTGAATACTGCCTTTCTGAGCGTTGCCTTAACTTAAATGCAGTCACTGCTCGACGTGCACATCTGTAAATAAGAGACATCGTTGGAACACAGCTTTACCAGAATCGGCTCCTTATTTGCACACTTCATTTATTTATTGCTAAGAGAAATTGTTCATCGTTTAGATATTTTCATCAATATGGAATTTGATTTGTCACCAACTGCCACCAGATCATTAAGGTCTAACTCTGGAAATAACATGTTGATGTGTGGGTAATAATCACCCTGAATTAAAGTGTATTTTGTGCCCCCTGCGCTTCTTCCAGAATGGTTGAGCCCAGCCCCCCCGCGCTGCATCTCCATGCCAACGGGGATGTTGGCATGGTGGGTGTTGGTGTCAAACTTGAAGAGGAGGAGTCTAGCGACGGAGGCGGGGCCATATCCCGCCACGCTCCCGCCAAGCAGTCTCCCTCGTGTGATTGGTCGGGGCTCCCGTCCGTCGAGGCCCGCCAGCTGACCCCCCCGCTGTCGTGCTCGCCCTCGGTAAAGAGAAGGCCTCTCATTGGTCGATGAGCAGCATGATGCGCCACGTATAACACGTATAACACTATAACTTGAAGTCTATAACTACAGGCCCAAACGAATTGACCAGGAAGTAGAGTTGTAATGTCAATTCTGGCACTCAACTAACACACTTTTCACACATTTGTATTTTTATATATTTACTTTATGTTGCTGCTATGTGGCTTTTGAGGAACGAAGCATAATACTTTTACTCTTTGTACTAAATAAGAGATATATATAGATATATATATATATTGGAATTGTGTAGCGTCTTATCCTAGCTATCTTTGTTGCATACAAGGAATGGGCTAACCTGTAGTGGTTATTAGTGCTTGGCACTATTATCCTATTATCCTACATGAACATCCTTACTCTACCTACAGCAATATATGGTTTCTCCTTCTTCCGACAAATGTACTTATTGTAAGTTGCGTAAAGCGTTTGCCAAATGCCCTAAATGTGAATGTCATGTAAAAAGTTGTTGGTGTTTTTTCCCTGCGCTTGCTAACGTCTCCTCCTGGTGCTAACGTCTCCTCCTGGTGCTGTGTCCTGATAGGACGGCTCCCCCAGTAAGGACCTCCCTCTGAGGCAGAGCCCGCTGGACCGGAGGGACGCCGGTGTCTACAGCCGGCCGGAGGGGCGGCCTATCTACAGCGAAGGTACCAGCGTTTCCTGCTCGTGTGTGTGCGCGTGTGCGCGCGCGCGTGTGCGCGTGCGTGTGCGTGTGCGCGTGCGTGTGCGCGCGCGTTTGCACGTGCGCGCATGCTTGCGTGTAAGGAGGTTTCTTCGGACGTGTTGGACCTGTGAAAGGTGAACAGTACTGGTTTTGCCGTTGATCCAAACGCATTGGAACTCCTCAACAACAAGCACACAACCCTCCCAAACCTCTTGTTTCTCTTTGTGTTGATTCCTGCTTGGCCCGAACGCAACCACCCAGTGGCACGTGCTGCCTTGTATAGTGGAACACGTTGTGTTTGGTTGGAGGTGTATTAAGGTGAATGCTGCAGGCAGCGCTCAACTTTTGTTATTCTTAGGCTTTATTTGGTGAGTGCTGCAGGCAGCACCAACTAGTGTTATTCTTAGCCATTTTATTCCTTCTTTCTTATTCTCTACAAACTTTAGACCTAACTTCTTCCAAAATGTTGCATCCAGGGACTTGAAAAGGGTTGTCTTTTCTTGAAATTTCCATTCATTAACACTTTTTTATGTTATTCAAATATTAACCCTTCAGAATAGTCAATGGACAGAACACCATGCACAAACACCACACACACACACACACACACACACACACACACACACACACACACACACACACACACACACACACACACACACACACACACACACACACACACACACACACACACACACACACACACACACACTATATTTCTTCTTCTACACTGACTTGGCTGATACACTGACATGATTAAACCATTTCAAACTATTTGATTTGAACTCTAATACTTAATAGTCTTTTAGTAACATTTGAAAATAAAAAACAGAGTTCAAGCTTTTGAACTCTGTTCAAAAGCTTACATTAACAAGCTTGCACTCACTGCATTTTCTTTAGGAAACGCATTCTCTGTTTGTATTTCCTGTAACATAACTTTGTGTTGTGGTTGTTGTGTTTGTGTCCTTGGTCACAGTCATGCCAACGATCGAGAAGCTACTGAGCACGGACTGGAAGGAGAAGTTTCTGGAAAGAGGCGCCGAGCAGCTCAAAGGTGAGCCCCCCCCCCCCCCCCCCCCTCTCACACTTTGCCAAAAAAGGTCCGTTCCATTAGTTCTGCCTTCATGCCTACGATTGCCTTCATGCCTACAATCCAAAAAGTAGCTTCGAAAGTAGAAAGTAATTTCAACAGCTCAGACCAAAGTCTCTCAGGCATTAAAGTTTCGGCTAAGATTAACTTCTGTGCTTTCCAATGATTATTTGTTAGCCCGCGCATCATCCTCTCTCTCTCTGTTCCAGGTGTAGTTAGAAATGATTAAAGGCTCAGGGAAATGTACTATTCCCCCCCCCACCCCGAACTCGCAGTCAGTAGAGGAATGGCTAATTCCATGTATAGGTGTTTAACACACACACACACACACACACACACACACACACACACACACACACACACACACACACACACACACACACACACACACACACACACACACACACACACACACACTCCCCTGGGAAAACAATAAAATAACAAGGCTACCAGTTCCACCGCCGCTGTGAAGTCAACGTGGCGGCGATGCTGTGATCCTCAGGTACGCCCGAGTCGCTGGCGGAGAAGGAGATGCAGCTGCTGGTGATGATCAACCAGCTGAGCGGCCTGCGGGAGCAGCTGCTGGGGGCCCACTCGGAGCAACGCAACATGGCCGCGCTGCTGCTGGAGAAGCAGCAGCAGCAGATGGAGCTGGCGCGGCAGCAGCAGGAACAGGTAGTTACTCATCCCACTGCACCGCGCATCCATAACGCCCTGGCAGGGATAACCCGCTTTACCACGGGTTTGTGCTGGTTTGCGCAATTCCACTTACCCCTGTGTGTGTGTGTGTGTGTGTGTGTGTGTGTGTGTGTGTGTGTGTGTGTGTGTGTGTGTGTGTGTGTGTGTGTGTGTGTGTGTGTGTGTGTGTGTGTGTGTGTGTGTGTGTGTGTCCAACACTTGCAGATCGCCAAGCAGCAACAGCAGTTGATCCAGCAACAGCACAAGATCAACATGCTCCAGCAGCAGATCCAGGTCAGTCCTTACAATGGTTCTAGAACCACACAGCGGTTCTACCTCGGTCCATATAGCGGTTCTACCTCGGTCCATATAGCGGTTCTACCTCGGTCCATATAGCGGTTCTACCTCGGTCCATATGGCGGTTCTACCTCGGTCCATATAGCGGTTCTACCTCGGTCCATATAGCGGTTCTACCTCGGTCCATATAGCGGTTCTACCTCGGTCCATATAGCGGTTCTATCTCGGTCCATATAGCGGTTCTATCTCGGTCCATATAGCGGTTCTCTCTTGGTCCATAAAGCGGTTCTATCTCGGTCCATACAGCGGTTCTATCTCGGGCCATATAGCGGTTCTATCTCGGTCCATATAGCGGTTCTATCTCGGTCCATTTAGCGGTTCTATCTCGGTCCATATAGCGGTTCTCTCTTGGTCCATATAGCGGTTCTATCTCGGTTCATACAGCGGTTCTATCTCGGTCCATTTAGCAGTTCTCTCTTGGTCCATATAGCGGTTCTCTCTTGGTCCATATATTGGTCCTATCTAAGTTTATGTTTTGGTTCTATCTCAGTCCATAGAGTGGTTCTCTCTTGGTCCATATATTGGTCCTATCTAAGTTTATGTTTTGGTTCTATCTCAGTCCATATATTGGTCCTATCTAAGTTTATGTTTTGGTTCTCTCTTGGTCCATATATTGGTCCTATCTAAGTTTATGTTTTGGTTCTATCTCAGTCCATAGAGTGGTTCTCTCTTGGTCCATATATTGGTCCTATCTAAGTTTCTGTTTTGGTTCTCTCTTGGTCCATATATTGGTCCTATCTAAGTTTGTGTTTTGGTTCTATCTCAGTCCATACAGTGGTTCTTTGTCAGTTCCTCACTAAGCTCATTGTGTGTAGAGCCCAGAGGGGATAAAGAAGTGAGGCAGCACACAGAAGGTGCTCATCTCTTCAGCAGATATGAAGTGCTTTCCCCTCTCATACATCCTGTGTTGTGCGAACGCTTCCACCCAAGCAAGAGATGCAGTGATGTTCTGCAAGGTGACAGATTACGATGTTGTTGAGCCATGCGCAAAGTATCTCTGGCATCGGTAAAACAAGCCGCAGAAAGTAGGAAGAGTCTCCTATTGATGTTGTTACAGCTCGCATGCAGTGTAAGTGTTGCTAAATAACTTTGTTGTTAAGGCCTCTTGTAGCGGAATATGATAACCCTGATCAGATTAGACCTCATGGCATCTCTGTTTAACCACGGAAGGGAAATGGTTGCATTATTGCAGTAAAAGGAAGTAGATGGTGTAAGAGTATAAGAAATTAAATTAAAAAACGGACTAACTTAGAAACACTTTTTCTGATGAATCTACAGGCTGTGAGCGATTTTACAATAATTTCACAACACCTACGACTGTCACTTTCAGTACAAACCACCAAGTTCGAACTTGAATGAAGTCTTCAGTTTCATGCAAAGTAACAAGAATAAATAAATAAATGTTTGCTCAAATACATCATATTTATTTATAATATATCCTAATGCGTAATATGGAAATGTTCACATCTTGAGAGTCAAATAGAAAATGTTGCACCAATATTCCACCAAAGTTTCCCTCATTCACACATTTCTAGATTGATGATTCAACATATTTTACTAGATTGATTGATCACCATTCATCATTTCTAGATTGATGAATCAGCATTTATCATTCCTAACTTCGAGGCGTTGAGTGTGTGTGTGTGTGTTCTGTCCTGAGTGTCCAGGCGTTGAGTGTGTGTGTGTTCTGTCCTGAGCGTCCAGACGTTGTGTGTGTGTGTGTGTGTGTGTGTGTGTGTGTGTGTGTGTGTGTGTGTGTGTGTGTGTGTGTGTGTGTGTGTGTGTGTGTGTGTGTGTGTGTGTGTGTGTGTGTGTGTGTGTGTGTGTGTTGTGTGCGTGTGTGTTCTGTCTCTGAGCGCCCAGGCATTGAATGCGTGTGTGTGTTCTGTCACGAGCGTCCAGACGTTGAATGCGTGTGTGTGTTCTGTCACGAGCGTCCAGGCGTTGATGCGTCTGTGTGTGTGTATTCTGTTCTGGGCATCCAGTAATGAGTGTGTGTGTGTGTTCGGTCTGGCCCCAGCAGGTCAACATGCCCTATGTCATGATCCCGGCCTTCCACCCCAGTGCCCAGGCTCTCCAGGTGAACTCTGACCCCCAGTTATCGATGCCTCTGCAGCCAATACCCTGCAAGCCAGGTAAGCTCGTCATCAGCAGCAGAACCATGCATCCATATGGTTAACCAGCAGTCCATTTAAAGTGTGTGTGTGTGTGTGTGTGTGTGTGTGTGTGTGTGTGTGTGTGTGTGTGTGTGTGTGTCCATTATTGCCCCCATTGCACTCCTGAACACCCCTGGAAGGTGGTGTTCCCCACACCTCAAGATATATTCCTTGCTAATTAAGGGAGATTTCTCTCGCCCTCTGGGGGGCTATGGTCAGGGAGGTGTCATAAACACATGGCCGGCTACGCCCTTTCAGCCTGTACCGCGCTATACATATAAAATTGAATTTAATTGAATCCAGAAGAACACATGCACAGACACAGGATTCAAAGTGTGCCAATCTGAGAAACAGCTTGACTCATTGAGTCACCCTTTTCCATATCAACAAAATGCTTGATATTTTGTTGCCATATTTGTAGTTATTATTTGAGTATAGAAATCGGTTGCGCTTGAAATCGATTTGATCTCCACTTGAATCAAATTAATCTTAATCAATCATATTTTTACATGGAGATGACTGTGAATGTTTGGGGCACTGTGTATTAAGCAAAATTGACTCCTTCTCAAAAGCTTAGTTATAATGATAATGATGAATGAAGATGCATGCAACGATAACGAGTTCCTGTGATATGGCCGTGGCCTAATGAATACATCATAGGGGACATTATTTGATTTCGTGCTGTTTTCACACAATGAGTTGGTTCGAGGTCAATGTTAGGTGACAAAGTGTTGGAATTCAATATTAGACATGTGAAATCTAATCTTGATTTGAGGGTAAGAGTTATTACCACCCCAGTATGACGCTATCATACTCGTGTGAAGTACATTTTGTTCAAGCTAGTTCCGCAAAACCAGTTAATATTGAAAAAAAAAACCTTTCTTTTAAATAAAATATTGGTGTGATATTTGATAATTGCCAGTAGTGGAGAGCACCTAAGTGTTTGTCTGCATACACATTATTTTTTTCCTAGCTATCATTTTTCCCGAGTCCCGTTCTCTGCCATTCCTGGTTAGAATCATGTGCGCAAAACCCGCTTGTTAAAATGAAAAACCAGACGACATAATCGCTAGGCCTGAATTACTTTCACCTAAAGCAATGTGGTTCCTCTGGTTCCTCAAAGACACATTTTGCACATTGAAATCCAACTTGTTCCACTGTCTTCTGTGTCTTGCTGCATTGACCTAAACCTATATGGCTGGCTCTGACTGCACACACACTCTGATGGTCAAACTAAAGAACGTAAGTACCAGCCCCTCTCTGGGTGAGAACGTCTCCCTGGGAATGGCAACAAAATGACACCAATATACTCCATTAAAACAAGGATGGTGCTTTGGTAATGGTATTGTTTCGTTCTTGTAGTGGTATAATTTTACGGGTCTAAATAGCATCCTGATACTGGCTGGTCCAGGCATTAGTATGGTCCTGATACTGGTATGTTCCTGGTAGTGGTATGGTCCTAGTATTGGTATGGTCCTGATACTAGTATTCTCCTGGTAGTGGTATGGTCCTAGTATTGGTATGGTCCTGATACTAGTATTCTCCTGGTAGTGGTATGGTCCTAGTATTGGTATGGTCCTGATACTAGTATTCTCCTGGTAGTGGTATGGTCCTAGTATTGGTATGGTCCTAGTATTGGTTTGGCCCTGGTATTCGGTATGGTCCTGGTATTGGTACGTCTCTAATACTGGTATGGTCCTGGTAGAGGTATGTTCCTGGAATAACTCTGATCCTGGTATAAGTATGATCCTGGTACTAGTATGGTGCTGCTTAGTATTGGTATGATCCTGGTATTCATATGGTATCATTAAAGTACTGCTCTGCTCCTGGTTTTGACATGGTCCTGGTACTGGTAGCATTTGGAGTTTATGTTTGGTTGCAGTATCAGATGGTTCACACACACCAGCTCAAGGTCTGCTTTCAGAGAAGACAGATACTCCATCAACAAGGAGCCACGTCGTAGGCTTATATTTGAACAATTGTGTAGGCCGTACCTCCCACATAGAGAGCACACAGAAAACTGTGTGTGTGTGTGTGTGTGTGTGTGTGTGTGTGTGTGTGTGTGTGTGTGTGTGTGTGTGTGTGTGTGTGTGTGTGTGTGTGTGTGTGTGTGTGTGTGTGTGTGTGTGTGTGTGTGTGTGTGAGCAGGATATAGAATGCTCACATCTAGAGAGAGGAGCTTTGTAAGAACTAGCTTTCACAGTCTTAAAAGCTTTGAAGCAGCCTTGTGTTGTTCTACCTTTTCAAACCTAAAAGACACCAAGGCCAATTAAAAAGAAATGTGGGCAGAGTTTACAGATAGCCTTTCATTAGCTTTCCGCATAGATTCTACATTAGAAAAACCTTGGCCCCTTATGTTTGAGTCACAGAGTGAAAGGGTGTTCCGAGAGATGGATATATATATATATATATATATATATATATATATATATATATATATATATATATATATATATAAAAGGAGGCTGACATTGAGTTGAGATTGAAATTTGGAATGTATTTTCTATTCACAAACATAATGGCCCTGAAAGAGAGCGCGGGGGAGGGACCATAGACTATGGGTGACCGTTATGTTCCATGGCTGTGGTTTTCTAAAGGGGCTTTGTAGGTATGGTTTAGATTTTACTCTGCAACATGTTTGCTTTAGATAATGTGTTGTATTTCACTGTCCTATCTTCTCCCCCCTTTCTTTTTCTGGTTCTACAGCAGTAGACTACCCCATGCAGTTGCTACAGGGTTCGCACCAGACTCCCGTCAAGAGGAACAGTGGTTCGTTCCGTCAGGTGAGGCCATTGCTGTAGACTAGTATGATCGCCTCGGTTCTCTCTGTCGCTTTTCTCTCATTTGGATAAACATTCCGTGTGTGTGTGTGTGTGTGTGTGTGTGTGTGTGTGTGTGTGTGTGCGTGTGCGTGTGCGTGTTAAACAAATAGCCATTAAACTAGTGTTGTTTGAGATCAATGTGTAAGATGAATAGATTTTTATCAGCTATTCCCTACACAGAACACATGGACCATACCATTCTGTTCAACTTCCTCTGTGTCGCCAGTTAAGGAACAGGTTGAACTCCCTGCATGATCAGAGCCCGTAACATAAAGCCGTGTTCAAAACTAAAAAAAACAAAAACAAAACAGGGTGATACCACGCTGCTAACTGGCCCCTAAACACACATGTAGAGCTAACACATGCAGCCTGGGGATGAGCGGTGTGTGTTGGAGAGAACAAGGTGTTAAAAGAGGCAGAACGTTGAGCAGAACTTCACAGACCTCAGCAGCAGCAAGTATAATCCACCACGCCCTTTCCTATAAGGGTGAGGCCGTTTGTGTTCCGTGCGCGTTGGGTAATCCCTAAATATTCCCAGCCTTTTTCCTGAGCGCGGTAACAGTTCAATTTCTGCGGGCGGTTCTCAAGGAGAGGGAGGCAGGCCACCGCGGGCCGAGGAAACAAAGGAGAGGAGAAGATAGATTAAACAGTCGCACAAAAGACAGGAACCCGGTGAATAAGGTGTTGACAGCTGCGCTCTGACGTGCCAAATCAGCCGTGCATCATCACAAATAAGCACACACACACACAACCTCAAACGCCCTCGCCTTTTGTCGTGTGTGTGTGTGTGTGTGTGTGTGTGTGTGTGTGTGTGTGTGTGTGTGTGTGTGTGTGTGTGTGTGTGTGTGTGTGTGTGTGTGTGTGTGTGTGTGTGTGTGTGTGTGTGTGTGTGTGTGTGCGCCAGTGCGCCAGTGCGCCAGTCACCCCACCTTGATGGTTTTCTCTGAAGTCTTCATCGTCTCTTCTTTTTGCTCCCCTATGTTTTCCGCGTCTTCAGGAAGCCGGGCAGCCGTTGAACCTGACCTCCAAGCCCAAGGGGCTGGAGCTGGGGAAGACCCCAAGCCCCCAGAGCTTTGAGCTGGGCATGGCGGGCATGCATGGGTCCTACAGGCCGCGGGACGTCCAGAGGGAGCCCTCCCTCAGCCCGGCGCGCTCCGTACTCAGTGAGTGCTTCCTCTACCGATTCTCTCACTGTGGGACTCAGGGGCCTCCTCCTCGACAACACCCAGTGCCCATGGGCAAGACGTAGCCCTAGACATGATGATGAAGTATTGTGAATTGTCTACACGCTAAACCCCTCTCTCTCTCTCTCTCTCTCTCTCTCTCTCTCTCTCTCTCTCTCTCTCTCTCTGTCTCTCTGTCTCTCTGTCTTTCTGTCTCTCTCTGTCTCTCTCTGGCTCTCTGTCTCTCTGTCTCTCTGTCTCTCTGTGCTCTCTTGTCTCTCTCTCTCTCTCTCTCTCTGCTCTCTGTCTCTCTGTCTCTCTGTCTCTGTCTCTCTCTGTCTCTCTGTCTTTCTGTCTCTCTGTCTCTCTCTGGCTCTCTGTCTCTCTCTCTCTCTGCTCTCTCTCTCCCTCTCTCCCTCTCCAGGTTTCCTGGGGGAGGGGGATGTGGTCACGCAGGCCATCCACGATGCCCAGCAGCTCTTGCGGACCCACGGGGTCTCAGGCCGAGGGAAGGACCAGGGAGACCGGAACAGGGAGAGCAGTAAGATGGTAAGCCAGTGAAATGCATGCACGGACCAGGACACAAACACGCCCCGCATGCACACACGCACAGACACACACAAACAAGCTTGAATAGGATTGGCTAATGCCTGAGCCCATGGCCAAGACAGTCGTAGAGATTGTTTTATGAACAGTCTACATGTGGGGATCATGGTGTTGTTGTGATGATGTGCATGTGCAAACGTGACCGGACACGGGCCAGCTGTTGGAGTGACTTAGTGGGGTAACTTTTATGCCTCAGCCTTCCGTTCAGGTATGCCGGTAATGTTGTGAACTCCAAGGTGCGCGACTGAAATACCCCACTTTACAAAGAACAAAGAGTTCTCAGGAAAGAATATGCACGTGTGCACAAAAATAAATACACACACACACACACACACACACACACACACACACACACACACACACACACACACACACACACACACACACACACACACACACACACACACACACACACACACACACACACACACACACACACACACGGTGACGTGCTAAGGTCTTGTCAAAGGTCAAAGTGTGGTATAGAGTTACAAGAGGCTGAGGCTGGAGCAGACAAAAGAATGTCTCAGCTGTAGAAGACAAATGGACACACACACACACACACACACACACACACACACACACACACACACACACACACACACACACACACACACACACACACACACACACACACACACACACACACACACACACACACACACACACACACACACACACACACACACACACACACACACACACACACAGGAGGGGGGGGCGTAGAGTAGGGTGGAGAGACAAAGTTAGAGATAGAAACAACTTGCATTCTTACATCTTAACAAAGCAGGACAGGTGTTCTTGGTATTTATTACACCGCCACATACCCACAGTCAGTGCCCTAGATATGAACAGCATATGGAGCATTTACAATGGTTGGCCCTTTTTATCCAACATCGTAACGGACTTAGGTCTAATCTAGTCCTTACATCGGTTTGGGCCAGACTATTGAGCCAAGCAGTTGATCTGCTGTATGAAGGGTGACAAGTCCTCCTTCAGGTCTTTGTAGAGGGCATGCTTCAATGATGTGATGCATTGTTTGCACCCTTTAGGCATCCTCTCCTCATCAGCCTGACTATTCACTGATCAATGGATGATATTTTGGACATTTGTAAAGTCAAAATCGTCTGATTTTTGTCCATTCCACGTCATTTTCGAAACAGACGTGAATTTACTGCACCATTGCTATTTGAGTTTTTTTTTTGGTATTTCTTTGAAGCGGTTTCCATCTTTGGTTTTGGCGGTGTGGTGGTGTCCCAGCTGTCACCATCCTCACAATGCCACAAAGGGTACTGCGGTCACAATGAGCCTGACCACCTGCCTTTTCTCTTTCTCTCTCCTTCTCGCCCCCCCCCCCCCCCTCACCCCACCCCACCCCACCCCTCTCCTCCATCTCTCTCTTCCCCTCCTCCCCCTCTCTCTCCCTTCTCCCTCCCCCTCTCCCCCCCTCTCTCTCTCCTCTTTTCGGCACGTGCAATAGCCACAGTGCACAGTCCTTTCCATTATGCCGCTCCATCCAGCTCAGGGCTTTAATTACGAGCTTTGGCTTCTGTGAACGTGCACGTTCATTCACTGTTTCCCATTAAAACCATTAACACCAATAACTGCGCCCCCAGCCAGCTCTGGCCCTGCGTCCGCTAATGGCTCTGGTGGGGGGACCGTGCCACTGGACATGGGGGACGGAGTTGTGCTTTTAGATGCTCCTCTCCTCTCTCCACTCCTTTTTCTCTTTCATTGATTCTATTAAATTCATTGAACATCATTTCTCCCATGAAGGAAATGATTTTGCCTGCTCTCAAGACCGCAGTACAAGATGATAAACACGGGTTTCTCCGGTGGTCTCTCACTTCCCCCTTTTCTCCTCTCCTCTGCTCTCCCCCCCCCCACTGGCCCGCGACCATAAACACCATTCTCGCTGCCGTTGTCAAGTCCTCTCTTTGCATTTACGGCGCTCTGCATTTAAACCGCAGCAGCTGATGTGAACCCTGGTCGCTCAGCCTTGACCTTACATGGGATTGGTGGAAACAGGATGCACGCACGCGCGCACAGGCGCACGCACGCACACACAAACACACGCAGGCATATGTATTATGTACTTATTCTGTACTGCGGTTGGACTTAAAGATGATCTGTGTTCCAGGTGTGCACTTGTTCAAGAACGGATATTCACAGGATTGTATGACCCAGCTTCAGCTTTTCAATGTGTCTCTGTGTGTGTGTGTGTGTGTGTGTGTGTGTGTGTGTGTGTGTGTGTGTGTGTGTGTGTGTGTGTGTGTGTGTGTGTGTGTGTGTGTGTGTGTGTGTGTGTGTGTGTGTGTGTGCAGGAGTACAAGACGGCTGCCCGGGTGGAGAGACGGCCACCCTCGTCTGACCGCGGTGAGGATGGGGGCCGCGCCTCGCGGGCCCCTGACGACTGCCTCAGCAGTGATTCTGAGAGTAGGTGGCCCCTCTGCTGCGTTATACAGTAGGGTCACACACACTAGGAGGTTCTGGCCTGTGGGGCGCCCCGGGGGGGGGGGGGGGGGCCCGCTGCCCGGCCGGTGATCGCAGACACGCATCGGCCGTACATTTTACATTTAGGGGCTGATGCTTTTCTCCAGAGCGACTCAGAACCACGCAGGGCGATGGCCAGCTTGTTGGCCGCAGTCAGGGTGAGGTTTCTCGCTAAGGGTCACACCGACACTCAGATAGGAGGAGCCGGGGTTCGAACTAGCAACCTTCAGGTGACCGGTCAACACACGCTACCTCCTGAGCTACTTCCTGGCGATTTTCCACCATCCCCCTGTTAATTATTAAGTATACAAATTTAAATCAGAACGGTTTACTTTCAGCTATTGTTTCACAATTATATTTATTACTTGAAGTCAAAGCTGAATCTTAATCTTAATAAAAATCTGTCATATCACTATGTGCCGCTGCTTTGCAAAAAGTTTCATTTAGTGAAGCGCTCCACGTAGCTTTGGCCACGGCCTTGGAGGAGCTAACTGCTGCCACGGTAACCACCGCTCCACGTCACCAGCGCTTGTTGAGAACAATGGCTGCCGGCCGCTATGGCTGCTGATGAATCTGTGGAGGTGACAGTACAGACACAGTCTTCATGTCTCTGTGAATAATACATAATAACATAGAAAGGTTGAAATACATGCAAACCTAGAAAATAAATTAAGCGTCTCCATTAAAAGATCCAAAAGCACGTACACAGCCTTCATGTTCAAAATACCCCTTATTATTATCACAAGGTTCATTTCTGCAAAAACAATTTCAGCGTCTTTCAAAAACGGTCTGTTTTGTATCCCATCACTTTAAGGCCCGCCTCCCGAGTAGCCCAGTCTGTTGTGATTGGTCAGCAGATCAACAGTGATTGATCAGCACGCCAACTCTGTTGTGATTGGTCGAACGCTTTGCACGTGTTTTTTGGCAAATCCACACCGCTGAGAAGTTGAAAACATTGCGTGTAGCCAGGAGGCGGGACTACTGCACTTCAGAACCGCCCACTGTGGAGTACAAACGAGCTGCTTCACACACTTATTGAGGGGCTGTCTCGATGGGCGCCAATACTCCCCCCTGGCTCGGACTTAGATTTTTCCAGCCTAGCAGAGGTTAAACATGTATACATACGTCATGTAACAGTGTAAAGCAAAGGGAGAAGCCTAAAAAGCATGACATCACCCCTTTAATGCCTCCCTCCCTCCCTCCCTCCCTCCCCCAGGCCCCATGTCAACCCACGCAGGCGTCGTCGTTGGCGGCGGCGGCGGCTACGTGGACAGCCTCCGCGCTCCTCCCCACCCCTCCTCCGCCTCCTCCTCTGCGTCGGCCGGCCACATCAAGAGGCCCATGAACGCCTTCATGGTGTGGGCCAAGGACGAGCGGCGGCGCATCCTGCAGGCCTTCCCCGACATGCACAACTCCTCCATCAGCAAGATCCTGGGTGAGAGGGGGCTCCGGGACCCCGCTAGCACCGTGTTGGCGGTCCTACACCGTCCTATGTCAACACGGATTAGTGTAATTATTGTTTATATATTGTGTATATATATATTATATATATTGTATACAGTATATATTATTACATATTTTATTATTTTTATTGTTGTTATTCTAGGGTTTGGTTATTATTTGTATAGTATTAGGGTATATATAACAATAGGTATTCACCGTCTAACTGTTGATGCCTTTTGTTATTCTGGTGTTTTTAGGTATTCACCGTGTAACTGTTGATACCTTTGGTCATTGTGGTGTTTTTAGGTATTCACCGTCTAACTGTTGATACCTTTGGTCATTGTGGTGTTTTTAGGTATTCACCGTGTAACTTAGATATCTTTTGTTATCCTTGGGTTAGGATGTTATTGTTGTTGTTATTTGGGAGCGCCCATATCACACTGGTTGATTGTTAAAAGTTAAGACATTCTCAACTAACTTGTATCCCTGGAAGAGCCGGTCTTCATAAAGTGTGGTGCCGACTATCTCATAATACCACTATCATTTACGGTCAAGGTCAAAGGACCAGCCCCTCTGCCCTGATACATACAATCACAACCCGGAGTTCAGAGTGGAATTGCATCACAATTACACTTCAGAAGTGGTCCGGCCCTGAAAACTACCTTGGGACATAGAGGCCACCACCTTTTTAAGAACTGTGCAACTTTTAACAATATCTTCAACATTGACGTCACAGAGTCAATTTTAATAAAAAGCCAAGCTAAGGATTAATGCTCTAAATCGATCACAAGTCTGCTTCAGAAGGTGGCAGCACCTGGGAATAGAAACATTGCCTGGCACGTCAAGGTTTTCATCCGTTAGCATGTATATAACGTATAGTGTAGATATCTGATTCCATGACGTCAGAGTGTCAATTACACTAATTGCTTAAGCGTGATGCACCACTTTCCATATAGGGGGCCCAAAACCCCACATAAGCGGGATCTACTACTAAACCAGTGTCTGTGGATGTGTGTGTGTGTGTGTATTTTTATCTGTGCGTATCTGTGACTGTTTTTGTGTGTGTGTGTGTGTGTTTGTGTGTTTGTGTGCGTGCATATGTTGTTTTTTGTTGATATTTGTTGTTAATGGAATGCCTCTTGTGACCGCTTGCAGTCCTGGTTATAGTTATGAAAAGATGTTTTGGTTTAACGGTTGGTCCAAATGTATATTTATGTTTATATACTGATCCTCTTAGCTTATTTATTTTAGATTTGTATTTGCACTACAAAATACACACACAAACGCATAAGATAAAAAAAACAAGCCACACCCATTATTGACCTGAACCTGACCCCAACCACCAGCACCCCTCCACCCTCCACCCTCCACCCTCCACCCTCCACCCTCCTGACCCCTCCTGACCCCTCCTGACCCCCTTGTCCTCCAATCCCTACAGGCTCCCGGTGGAAGTCCATGTCCAACCAGGAGAAGCAGCCGTACTACGAGGAGCAGGCGCGGCTGAGCCGGCAGCACCTGGAGCGCTACCCGGACTACAAGTACAAGCCGCGGCCCAAGAGGACCTGCATCGTGGAGGGCCGCCGGCTCAGGGTGGGCGAGTACAAGGCCATGATGAAGAACCGCAGGCAGGAGCAGAGGACGCCCTTCATCCCCAGGTGGGCGTGGGCGCACACACACACACACACACACACACACACACACACACACACACACACACACACACACACACACACACACACACACACACACACACACACACACACACACACACACACACACACACACACACCCCACACACCACACACACACACACACCCCTACACACACACACCCCTACACACACACCTACACACACACCTACACACCTACACACACACACACCTACACGCACACACCTACCTACCTAGTGGGCACACACGCATCTAGGAAGATGCATGCTTGGACACGCACACACACACTCACACTCACCTACCTAGTGGGCACGCACACACACGCATCTAGGAAGATGCATGCTTGGACACGCACACATTTGTGCACGCACACACGCGTACGTGCACACACACACACACACACACACACACACACACACACACACACACACACACACACACACACACACACACACACACACACACACACACACACACACACACACACACACACACACACACACACCCCCCCCCCCTAGTGGGCACACACACGCATATAGGAAGATGCATGCTTGGACACGCACACATTTGTGCACGCACACACGTATACGTGCACACACACACACACACGCACACACACACACACACACACACACACACACACACACACACACACACACACACACACACACACACACACACACACACACACACACACACTATGACAATGCATATGGATGGCATGACAAGAAGGGTATTAAGGGGGAAAAACAGCATGACGGATGCACAAAAGGCTGCTTTAACTTTTGATTAGTGAACAATGGCCGTTTCTCTGGCGGGCTGGTTCAAAGAGCAGTTCTCACTCACTCACTCACTCACTCACTCACTCACTCACTCACTCACTCACTCACTCACTCACTCACTCACTCACTCACTCACATTTCTTACTTTTTAACAGCATGCTGTGTGTTTGCTTTGCCAACAAAACTCAAGTTGACAGACGCCATTTGCAGCGCTGTAAGTGAGTGGCGTTTCTTCCCATGGTGCACGTGTCCCTCCTGATTGAAACATGAACACTGGTTTCTCCCCTTCAACTTGCCCGAGTGAATAAAGCTTCATGTTCCTTCCCTTAACAGTTAAGTGGAGTGCTGCTAGCAGCAGTGTGCTCCGTTTATTTTTTACATTCTTTAGAAATGTTCTTCTTTTCAAGTGTTTTTCCGTCTCATGGGAACACAAACAAACAGAAGTGTTGTTGCCTCGTAGTAGCAGTTGCTAGTGTTCTTTATCAGCCGCTGTGGTAAACTTGGGAGCCTTCTTTTAATTCTTCTCCTGCAACAATGAATTGCATCAAATATGAGGATTTCACATCATTGAAACATCTTAATAAGCACGTTCATACATTTCATAAGCACGCACGCACACACACACACACACACACACACACACACACACACACACACACACACACACACACACACACACACACACACACACACACACACACACACACACACACACACACACACACACACACACACACACACACACACACTCGATCTGTTAAGAAACATGGCTGCCTGCTTGACGGCATAGCGGTTAGATGCTTTATTGTTTTATTGTTTGTGTTGTTGGTTAACCTGCTCTGTGTGAGATTCAGGTGAGGAGGAGTCTGAGTGGCTTGAAAGCAAGATAAACCACAGATCCTTAGACCTGTTTTTCATTTTGTTGGAGTAAGATTAAGAGAAACTAGGAAATGTCTGTTGTGGAAGAGGGCTCCCCCTAGTGCTGATGTTCATCCTCTGCAGCCCGATGTCCTCAATCTAACTCGCTAACACCAGTTGATGGCGTGAACACCACTTTTGCAAAGTAAATCCATTAAATCCAAAAAAAAATGATGTGATTTGTTATCTTGGCAATAACAGTTAAAGAAACTGTTGATAAGAGTTGATCGCAGTTTGTACGCCAACATTTTAACATTGTACACCAAAAGCCGTGTTTATTTACGTTTTACACTTCCTGTCCTTCAGCCAATCAGAGCCCCAGCAGCGCCACTATGCGCCTAGCGACGGCCAATACCAGGGGGCCAGCGGGTCCATGGCGGTGGCGGCCATGCCCTTCTACCCAGCGCTGCTGGAGCACTACCTCCCCCAGGCCCCGCCCCCCCAGCGCCGGACGGAAGGCCAGGCCACGCCCACCCCCGCCACGGCGAGGGAGCGGGAGAGGGAGCGTGAGAGGCTGCCCTACAGCGAGGGGGAGGAGAGCGATGGCGGGGAGAGGAGCGAGGGGGAGCTGGTGCTGCTCACAGACTGAGGGGGGCTGCAGGGGGCTGCAGGGGGCTGCAGGGGGCTGTGTGACCAGCAGGGGGCTGTGTGACCAGCGGTCATCAGGGAGAAGGAAAGAAGGCAAAGCGAACGGCGCGAGGAAGAGGCAGGATGTTGGATTTGTTCCCAGGAAAGCCTATTTTTTTTCTAGAGAAAAGATTCTTAGATAAATGGAGGAGCCCCTTGTAAATAAGGAATTATCAATATTCCCCTTACACACACACACACACACACACACACACACACACACACACACACACACACACACACACACACACACACATACACACACAGACACACACACACACACACACACACACACACACACACACACACACACACACACACATACTTACACACACACACACACACACACACACACACACATACACACACACACACACACACACACTCCAACATGTTTTTTGTGTTCCCCTTTTCCTTCACAGAAATCACCAGCTGTTATGTGTTTCAAGAAAATGCTGTAGCTTTACTCCTTAATGCCTTACACTCTGGACATCGATGCATCTAATTGTTTGAGTATTTCCCTATGAACGTACGCCACTCCGAAGTTTCACATTTTGGAGATAATAAATAAAGGCTCTATGTAGATACTTCTCTCCCTGTCATAGAGCAATGAGAGTACGAGGGTGTTATCAGTGAGCTACTGCCCCCTGCTGGCCATTTTACAGAACTCTCCCATTGAGACTCAAAGTCTGAAGGCTTTCATTAAAGATTTTTAATTTGTTTTGTATCCATTTCAAATGAGTCATATTTTGAATAGTGTTGTGGAAGGGTTGCAGCACAGTCAATAATCAACAACATATAAATATATATGTGTGTGTTTATGAGTGTTAATCATTAAGGTAAAATTCAGCACCTTCTTTTTGCGTGTCAGGTCTTCAATGCTTTTTTACTGTTATTTGCTCGCCAATGAATCAGGCTGCAATCCAATGGCAACTGTGTGTTTAAATGAGCAGGGTGGCTCAGCCCCTCTACATGAACAGCATTGAAAATGCTCTCTTTGTTGAACTGTCGCCCCCCCCCCCATATGTCTGAGAGAAGAGGTTACTTCCCCACTTCATGTCTCAACTGCTGAATAGGAAGAGCGTTTCTACCGCCATTGCGGTGACGATGCACTTGTAAAATGTTGTTGTGCTGGAAAAAGACATAGGAACATTGGTCAGTTGAATGCTTTAGCAGAGCAGTCGTCATAGGAACAGACGCTGCCAATCACCATGCTTCGGCGGAAGAAAAAAAAATACGCTGGCCGTGGGTGCATTGCACATCCTGCTGGCTAGAGGGCGCCCCTGAGCCGATTGGTCCTGCTCAGGGACCTCCTCGCAAGTGAAGCACTCATTAGCCACTGGGTTATGTGTTTTCAACATCTGAGGGAACTGTATATGACCTGCCTATACTATCATCCCCTGCTGATGTAAATATAGATAGAGACTTTATTTTGTTTATAAGAGCCTGCGTAATTTAAAGGTGTACATTTTCTTTGTTTTTTCCAAGTTTTGTGTTGCTGTTGTATTTTTCTGAAAAAAAAATAAACTGGTGTTACTTTTTTTTTTGGCAATTTTAGGTTTTTGTGTGACATAAGGTCTGATATACGTAGTTATATAGTTAAGTCTGAACAATTCTCATGAATCCAGCCAAAGATAGACCTTTTAATACTCCAATCAAAACCAAATTGCAATCCAAGGATTACAGTGCCTAACCTGTTTTTAAAGAATTGACAGTAAATCTACCTATGCAGGAACAAGTTAGATGTGACCAGAAATTCATACATTAGGCCTACATTGTGACACCTTTTTTGTTGCTGTGCTCTGTTCAGGAGACAAGGTGATACTATCCCACCATTCACCTAAAGGAGGCCACAAAACGCGTTAGGGTCTTAGTTGATCCTTAGAAAATAATCAAATACCTTCCGCTACCTTAAACAACGAGCTGGATTATGTTAGTTTCAATGTCCCAGTGAAAATACTGACTCCTCTTAGTAATAGCCATTTGCTTAGAGCTCTCTCGTGGCCCCGGGCTATTATGAGGGCTACCGGCGCTAGCGTGTGGAAACGGGATCAGCGAGTGACGGTTGGCCGCGGAAACACCTGATACCTCCGGGATGTCGGACAGCGAGGATGTGTCCCTCTGTGGTAGGATATCCCCGCCAGTGGATTTGCTCCTTCCTTCCTTCCTTGGTTCTCTGAAGCCGCAGGGACACGCAGTGAGCATGTGATCTATCTCTCTCTATATATAGAAAAAAACTTATATATATATATATATAAATATAAATATATATATATATATATATATATTTCACTATGTCTCAGAGAGATAGAGATATATAGATATCTATCTAGCTATATAAATAAGAGTTGATAGTCAACAGCTGACAATGGGTTTTCCACTGTTTTATATGTAGGCCTAGTTTACTCTGGTTGGATATAAAGCAAGTGCACACACACAGTCATTAGTTTAATTTAGAGCTTTTAATTTGAAATATTTACCTAAGAATGTTAAATAACTCTTCCTGCCACACGTGAAGAGAGGTAAAGGTTCACTGTACAGTCAGAAATCACAGTCATTATTACAGTATTTACACTATTAGTCAACGCGACGATGGACATGGCTTCATGCCCTATACAGCAGGCACACTATCCCCTTCACACCTGGGTCCCCTTTTGAATACAGCTCTGGGAAGATTCAAGTCAAATAATGTACAAAAAGCCAACATAGAAAGTAGTAAAAATGCAGAGAAGAAAATAATAATTTGGAACTCTATGTACAGTTTGTTTTAAAAGAAGCCTGTTAAAACACACACACACACACACACACACACACACACACACACACACACACACACACACACACACACACACACACACACACACACACACACACACACACACACACACACACACACACACACAATACTAACCGTTCAAAGCTAAACATTTTGGTATACAGAAGAAAATCTAAGCAAACATGAGAGCAACTGTAAATAAATGGCCCGTTGATATTCATATCTAACTCTTACATGGATGAGCACAATCCCCAAAAACAACATTTTCTGTTCTTATTTTTCCAATATTTTTTAGCTTGAAACATTTTTGGTCTGAGAATTGACCTCATCTTGGACACTTCAGTGGAGAGGAAAGTGATCACAAAGAGTAATCATGAATGTCCAATGAAAATATGAGGTTTTGAAGAGGAGCGGAGACAATAACCAAATCACCAATAAACGACAGAACATCCAAGCGCCACTACAATTCAACCGTTGCACACGTTTTAATCTCCACCGGTCCGAATCCCCTTCTGTACTCCAGGAGTGTGCCTTGTGGTTCACATCCACACAACGTACATTTCACGGTTGCTCATTTGAAGCAGCAAGCGTAATAGTTTGCCCTAACCAGCAAATCTTTTTACCAGTTAGTACACAATCCCTTACCACCCACCTCCTCAAATATTCTTTAAAAAAAAAGAGCTAACAAAAACACACACACGCACCACACAGTACCACGATTAGTCATTTGATAACCTATGGCCACTCCCCACATTGTGCTTTGGTCTAGCCTGTATATTTCTCCCATTGGTCCCCCTTTTCTGTTCCCAAACCCTTCAATGTCTACCCATCGGTGGTTGGCATGGATCGTTTCATTTTCATAGCAGGGGCATGCTCAAATGAGAGAGAGAAGCCGATTCAGGGATGACAGAGAAAGCCTTTTTAGTGCAAGGGTAGGGTTGATGTGCATTCAAACAAATCAACTTCTTATATCGATCTCAGAGGTGTGGTAGGTGACCGTAGGTAGCACATCAAGTGAATTATTAAGTTATGTTCGTCCCTACCAGTACACTCTGTGATGTAGACCTTCACCTTACAGAGGTTCACCTTTTAATCGTTGCTGGCTTTAGGTTTGTTGTCAAAGTTTATTAATAATTTGTTGTTATTTCCCTATGGAGAGGAAGGTAATGTGATACGTCATTTGATATCTAGAATACCTTTCTTATCAGTCATCTTTTAGACCTCTAATGAAAAAAAGGGAGAAGGACCCTGAATTCTCCTCTGTTGGTTCAGGATGCCACTGCGCCCTCGGTGATCAGAGTGGTGATCAACAGGGTGCTGGGTAAAAAGCACTTATATCACCGTTTGCGTCCGCTGCTCCCTTCTACCCTCTGATTGGTCGCCCTTTATACCGGCGGCCGTTCCCACTGTACCGAGTTAGCGCGCACCTGCTGAATTATTAAGCCTGCAGTACGACACGCGTCGCCGAGGCAAAGTGTCAGAACAAATATATACTTATACAAAATGTATACAAAAAAATGTTCTACAAACATTTATTTTTGTACGTTGGGCACCAAACTTAAAAAAGACACCGGTCTTTAACTTTGGACCATCACTGCAGACATCTTAACAGCACATCTATACAAATGTTTCTTTCATCCAAGAAGGGCAATTTAAATCAAATCATTAACGTGCATCTGTGTTGGTGGAGGTCAACGGCTGAGTTATCAACTCGGTGGCTGCGTGTGGGCGGTTGAAATGGGACATCTATCTCTTGTTCCGGGCCAAAGCGATAAAGATCTCTGAACAAAACAAAAAGGGCAATGACAAACCCATATTCTCTCTGGTTCCTCTCTTTTAAACCCAGACTTGGCCTTTAAATACACAACGCTTATGCAACAGCCAATTATGCAACGATCATCCTTGGCCTTGGTGCCGACGCGCAGTCAAGGAAGGCTTTGATATTAAACCACAGGTCCTTAATTCAAACTGTTGTTGTTGCCAGAAATCTCCACCAATGAGCAGAGACGTGTGGGGGTGGGGGTGGGGGGGGGGGTGTGCACAGTGGCTGGGCAGGTCTTCTTGCAGGAGGCCGACCCTGGGGGTGAGCAAGGTCATGTTTTTTTTTTTCCGACCGTTCAGAACGGAAAGTTCACCGGAGCGGTTCGCTGCGACCATAAAAGCCACGAAAGTGGAAAAGAGAATCACAAGAACCCTTCAGCGGTGCAAGGGCCCCCCCCGTCAGTGACCCCCCCCAGTCACAGCCGGGGGGCCGCACAACTAAAGCCCCTCCCGTGTCCACCAGCTCCCACAGCGTCCGTTGTGGACATTGCCGTTACTGAGGTTCAGTGTTACATCAAGTACCAACGGGGCTGTGTGATGTGTCCATGACACCGGCTCTACGTTTCGACGGATCACGACAAGCTAAGAGCGATGAGGAGACACAAGTATAGAAAGGGCGAGAAGAAACACAACCGCAACAGTGTGGTCTACCCCCCCCACACACACACACACACACACACACACACACACACACACACACACACACACACACACACACACACACACACACACACACACACACACACACACACACACACACACACACACACACACACACACACACAATACTGAAATGCTTCAGACGTTTCACGGCATAGTGCTTCAGCGGAGCCGTCGAGTAGAGGAGGGCGAGCGAGCCTCCACACCCTTCCCCCCTTCACCCACTACGCCCCGCCTGTTGGGCCACATTACAATCTGTACAGCCACCCTAAACCTTGGGCACACCAGTAGCCCTGCTGCCCGGGGGGGTGGGGGGGGGCCTAGATCCATTATTTAAAAAAAAAAGAAAAAAAGAAAGAAAGATAAATACATTCAAAATTAAATGCAGGCAAAAAAACACAGCTCTAGCCGAGCACGCCGTGGTTAGACTGAAGATGTGGGGGGAAATAAATACGGGAAGATAATTAACCGATTACTTTTGCTGCATTAAAGAAGGAGGCTGGAGGGGGGGGGTGGGGGGTCGGGGGGGTGGGGGGGGGGGGTGGGTTAAGAGTGTGTGTGTCTGCGTTGTGGTGGGGACGGGTGGCTCGGTGTCCAATCCCTTTTCCTGCACGAGGAAGAGTCGCCGTCCCTCCCCCTCCTCCTCCCCCTCCTCTTACTCTGGGATCTTCAGCGCCATCACCGTGGGCTTGGTCTTAAAGTACTGGTTGAACCGCAGCACGGCGTATCTGTGGGTCCAAACAAACACCGGTTAGAACCCCCCCCCTGGTTGTGAGACAGAGTCTGGGTACTTTCAACGGACAGAGGGCGCTTTGGCCGCCTCGCATGCTGACCCCACTGACCCGCCTGGACAGGGACAGGGACGGTCTTGGAGGTACAAACCTGATTTTGCGTCGCCAACTAGCGGCCAAAAAAGTTTATTCTTCACTTCATTGTGAATTTGAACTGCAGCTCTCACTGACTATGAGCTCAAGTCCATACACTGTTTTTTTCCCCTTAATTTTTTTTAATATATATATATATATATATTTTATTTCTAAAGGAAAGAAATAAAATAAAGAAAAAGAGAGAGAAGGAAAGAAAGACCTTACACCATCACCTCCTCTGGCTAACCCATGAGAGCAGCATGACCCCCAACTCTGCGTGGGAACTCATACAGGAGAGAGAATAGAGAGGTATTGGGTTTTGCAGGGCTTGAGTTTCAGTCTGTCACTGTACCCTACTGAAGCAGTACTGACAGACCACCATAAAGGCCCAACATGTGGTGGTCCAGCCGAGTTAAGTACGGTAATACTACACACACACACACACCCCCACCCCACCCCCCACCCCCCACCCCCCCCCCACACACACACACACACACACACACACACACACACACACACACACACACTCACCCCAGGAAGTCAAAGTCGATGGAAGAGTACTTGGCTTGGATGAGCGCCCAAAATCCCCAGAAGAAGTGAGAAGCCTTTCGAAAGAACAAATAACAGATCAGCTGAAGGTGGTTGCGTGTATGTGTCTGTGTGTTTTTATATGTGTGTGTATACATGCGTTACATGCGTGTGTGCATGCGTGCGTATGAGGGGCCACCTGGGACAGAATTCATACTTGGTCTTACACACACTATTATAATCTCACATATACACCACTATACTCCTACACACACGCTATTATACTCCTTTTACATGGATGTATGAGAGTGTGTGTTAGTCACTATGTAATCTCACATATACACCACTATACTCCTACACACACGCTATTATACTCCTTTTACATGCATGTATGAGAGTGTGTAGTCGTGTATGTGAGAGTATAGTAATGTATGTGAGAGAATAGTAGTGTGTGTGAGAGTATATAGTTGGGTATGTGAGAGAGAATAGTAGTGTGTGTGAGAGAGTATACTTGTTTATGCAAGATAATATAATCATGTGTGTCAGAGCGAATAGTAATGTGTGTGAGAGAGTATACTTGTTTTTGCAAGAGAATATAGTATTGCGTGTGAGAGAATAGTATTGTGTGTGAGAGAGTATAGTAGTGTGTGAGAGAGTTTGAATGAAACGTAAGTGAGTTTGATAACTCAGTTCCTGATTGGCTGACAGAAGACGCGGTAGTTTCTGGCGCTCCAAATACTGCGCTGTCATTTCAATCTGGAATTTCCAGCGATTCTGTTATGCTGCGTTCACACCAAAAAAATGATTTGGACGCTTGTTTGCGTGGTCGCCTGAGTTTGAGAGAGACTCCCTCTTGTGACCGCCAATTCATTCTCAACCATGGTCGGTCTCTACGTGTTATGGGAGGCGTCAGAGATTCATAATATCATCCGTTCTATAAATATTCTAATCTAGAACACACACACACACAAACACACACACAGACACTGGTGTGTGTGTGTGTGTGTGTGTGTGTGTGTGTGTGTGTGTGTGTGTGTGTGTGTGTGTGTGTGTGTGTGTGTGTGTGTGTGTGTGTGTGTGTGTGTGTGTGTGTGTGTGTGTGTGTGTGTGTGTGTTAGCTGCAGGCTGCTTGGCACAGGCGCACATGAGTAACTTTGAGTAACTGGTGCGACGTTATAGTAGTAGGATTGTAATGACCACGGAAGAGGCAGTGAATGAAGTATTGCATTAGACAGCGATTTATTAGATACCACTGCTAATAAACCGCTGGAACACCCACAAGACAGGTAACCACGACAACGTCGCTAACAACAAAAAACCCAAACCCAATTATAGATATCCATGTATTAAATAATCTTATATTATTGAGATATAGAGCGCCAAGACTCCTGCCGGAGCTCCCGGAGTGGTCTAGATTAGAATATTTTATAGAACGGATGATTTTATGAATCCTAAACAACTGCGTCGGTTTCTCTGACATCTCTGGTAATTCCACAACACGTAGAGACCGGCCAATGGTTGAGATGAATTGGCGGTCACAAGAGGAAGCCTCTCTCAAACTCAGGCGACCACGCAAACGAGTCATTGTTTTGGTGTGAACGCAGCATTACAGAATCGCCGGAAATCGCAGAGTGAAATGACAGCGCAGTATTTGGAGCGCCAGAAGCTACCGCCTCTTCTGTCAGCCAATCAGGAACTGAGTTATCAAACTCACTTCTGTTTCAGTCAAACTCGCTCACACACACACACACTACTATTCTCTCTCACACACACTACAATATCCTCTCACATACCCAAGTATATGCTCTCTCACACACTACTGTACTCCCACATACATTACTATACTCTCTCACATACGCAACTACCGGTATACACTCTCATACATACATGTGAACAGACTATAATCGTGTGTGTGTATGAGTATAGTGGTAAATATGCACGATTATAATAGTGTGTGTAAGATCAAGTCTAAATTCTGTCCCAGGCGGCCTCTCATACGTGCGTGCTTTCATGCTTGAATTTGGATGTTTACGTGTTGGTATGTGTGTTCATGCCTGCGCCTGTGTGCACATGTATTTGTGCGTGTGTGTATTTGTATGTATGTGCGATGCCTGTGCGTGCACATGGGCGCATTTGTATGCATGTGTATGCCTGCGCCTGTACGCGCACGTGTACGCGTGCATGGGGGTATTGGTATGCGTGTGCGTGCCTGTTCCTGCGTGTGTACGTGCGCTGATCCTCACCAGGGCGAACTTGTTGACCTGTACGTAGAGGGTTTCCAGCTCGCGGGGGCTGAGCTGCTCCGTGTTCTTGGTGAACAGCTTGTAGGCCTTCAGGTAGACCTGCAGCCACTCCAGCTGCATCTCCCGGCTCGGGTACAGGCCGTAGTCCAGCTCGCTCATACCTGCCCATCGAACGCGCGCACACACAGACACAGACACAGACACAGACACACACACACACACACACACACACACACACACACACACACACACACACACACACACACACACACACACACACTTTAGTTCTTTAGTTGAACCCACCAATCACATTACAAGAGACAGGATTCAAATATTTTAGAGATGAGATAGGTCTTTGTTCAAGGGCACAAAAAACCTCTGCGCTACACTGCCAGACTGCCCATCACTGCTGACGTGGAGCAGAACTTTGCTAATTGTTTCGATTTTCTGCTGGAGAGCCCTGCCAGCCTCAACCCACTGAAAACACGTTTGTTGACATGCCCCAAGCTGCCAAAAATAAACACTATTAGCTTGCATTGGTAGCCTAGGTCCCTTAGTATTTCCAGAATGGGCTGGTATTCAACAATTTTATCGTTTAAAGCGATTTCCATGCACAGATCAAACACACAGCCTATCTCAAGGAGGAGCACTTCCCTTCTGCCTCTGTTTAAAAACACAACATCACAACATCAGGGGTATTTGGGATGTTACACATCACATCAATAGAGCGGTTAAACCATTTCGGCATGATGCGTGAATGTTTGTGCATGCTCACATTTTCTACAAACACTTCTTTAACGTTGCTGGAAATCAGATCGACACGTCGGTCATGGCGTGCAATATACAGTCCTTTGTACATAGTACAGCCATTCACAACATGGGCGACTGATTCAAGTTGATGGCCAGAGTGCATAGTGCATGGCCACAGTTGCACAGATCATTTAGGTCCGGCCAGTCCGACTGAACTCCAAAGCCTGCAGCTTGTGTGTCCAGTATTCCCGCTGCTTTTCCTCCCAAAGCCTAGGAGGCTGTCCTGGCCTGCTTTGGCCAGAGGGACCTTCCTCTTCCTGAGGTCCAGCAGGAGGGAAGCTCTGGCCAGCTCTCTGACAGTGGCATCATCATTGTTGAGCATGCTGATGAGGTGTGTCAGCCTGGTAGCGGTGTATACCCATTCCACGTTTGGGACACCCAGCACCCCCTCTTTATGTGAAGGGGAAGGTTGGCAGGGGGGTTTATGTTTATTTGAATGTTTATTTAAGTACTTAAATAATTAAAAAAAATTGACATTAAACTCTGTTCATTTTCTTCTGCCTACTTGGCTATTTTTTTTTTTATTTAGTCATGTTTTGGGCTGTCAAATTAACGCATTAATTTCGATTAATTAATCACAGAAAAAAAAAACGCGGATTAATCGCGCTTCTGTAGTGCCCTTTGCCCCGTTGCGTCATTTGCGTTGAAATGAAATAGAGGCAGACGAGAAGACGCTGCTGCTCGGCCTCGTGAACGAAGAGTTCAAGTTTAAACTCCCAGACGGAACTGTAGATAGGAACACCGTTATCTGCAATCTCTGTAGGAAGGAATTTCCCTATCACCGGAGTTCATCAACCCTTAAATATCACCTCAACGCAAAACGTTTGGTAGCAAGCTGGCAGGTAGGAGCTGCCACAGCCCCTGAAGTTGGCGCTAGCAGCCAGCCTCCTCAAGACACACTCGACTGAGATGCATTGAATCTTGAATGAGATGGGAAATGTTATTAATTTGATTTTAAAATGCACCGTATGTCAATGAAAGACATGTTTTAAATAAAAGAGGCATTGAACTTTCAAGTCTATTCTGTATATTATTCATTGAATCACTCATCTGCCATAATTTACTTGAATTCAATTATTTTTAAATACTTTCTCTGAAAAACGTAAGCATGCGATGAATTTAGATGAATTAATCACAGAGCCTGTAATTAATGAGATTATTTTTTTAATCGCTTGACAGCCACAGTTTTTTTCGTTTTTTTTTTTTTTTAAAACAAAAAACGAAAACAATATTTAAATATTGATCTGTATAATTTACTGATATTTTGATCCCAATAAAAATGTAAAAAATATATATATTGTCATCAAAACATTTCATATGTATTGATAGTGTTGGGGTGGTTACTCAAAAAAAGTATTTAGTTACTTATTAATAGTTACTTCTGTAAATTTTAATGAGATTACTTTACTAGTCACTACATTTGAAAAGTAACTTTACTACTCATTACTTTACTTTCCTGTTTCTTAATTTACTGTAGATAGATGGACAAACATCATAGCCCTATCATCATTTAGTGTTCATTGAATAAATCTATACAAAATAGCATATAAAACCATATGAAGGAACATTATCCCTGTCAGCACAAAGAAATGCCTCACTGTAAAATCCACAAACAGGATAAAGTAGGCTATGGGGAGGTCAATCAGTAGCATTTGGGAAACATGAAAAGAAAAATTAAGTGGTCAATGAAAAATATAAGGTCACTTTATCCTATACAATTAAAACCGAAATGCACTTAAGTGGCTGTTACTTTATGTGGTCCAAAGGCTGAATGAACCTGATCTGTTTCGCACGCTATGACATCGTAAGTGTGTCTTCCTCTCACCCTCCTGCAGACAAGAGCAGCCTTCTCAAGTTTTAAAGTAATGCTATCTATCCAGTGCACCGTCATTCCTAAGTAAGTTTTGTTGTTGGCGGACCAAATGTCTGCGGTCGTGGACACATGCTTCGATTCCATGTTGGCATAACACTTGTTCAGGTTATGGGAAAATGCCTTCCTGTCGGATGTTGGCTTGCGAGTGGCGGGTATTTTATCTAGTACCGGTATTTTTCTAAATCTGGGCGATTCAATAGTCAACAGGGGAAGCATGTCTTCTACAATGAACCCTACAACCAGCCGGTCATAATGTGTCACCTGCTTCTGCCCTCCAACCCTTGAACACTCCTTCGCACGAGCAGCTACGTCACCCAAATTGATCGCTATGGCAACATGCAGGTGCTACAAACACACAGGCAGGACGCATGCACGCACCACAACAGATCAGAACTATACACACAGGCAAACATGGCTTGGGTAACGCAGGAAAGAGCGTTACTATAGTCTAGTAAAGTAGTGTAGTTACCGATATTTTAAATGTAATGCGTTACGTTACTGTAATGCGTTACCCCCAACACTGTGTATTGACATGTATTCTAGAGGATATATTAAATAGCCAAAAAATAAGCATAGTCATGCATTTTTGTTTCCACTGTAACAGGTTGGTTGGTCAGTGTTGAGTTGGCCTTGCATATTAAACATTAACGTCCCCAACAAAACGTCTGACATGAACACCGGAAGCCAAGTTAGAAATATATCGGACATGTTTAGAAGTGCAGCACTCTCTCAAACAATGGAGCAGGTCAGAAACTGCAGGAACAGTGGATTGCAGGTGTGGATCTAACACATATAAAATGTACTGATTCTGGTAGTTGATTCTGATTCTGGTGAGGTGCACTCGCTGTTTTGTGCTGCAGTGCTCCGTCAAGCACTGCGTTCCAAAATACACACACCCTGTCCCCGTCTGTCCTTTATTAGGTTTCTTTACATGGACCAACCTGCAAACTCATTGAAGTGGTTGCCGATGTCAAAGGCCTGGTAGTTGTAGCTGGAGTACTCGTAGTCTATGAAGCGCACGTGACCTGAAGAGAGACATGGGACACATGAAATAGCACACCACCTATTATGTGTAGTCCTTGTTTTCCAGAGTCCAGATGGTACACTCAGGCTAAGAGCCATAAAGATAAATTGAGGTGAACTAAAGTGGTGGCAGAGGGATTATCATTTTGAGCCAGCCAGTGTTAGAGTGTGCGTGTGCGTGTGTGTGTGTGTGTGTGTGTGTGTGTTAGTGTGTTTCTAACATGTGACTCCTGCCATCCCTGATCAACATTATTAACATGGTGGCTGGGTTCATCAATTAGCCTTGTCTGAAAGTCTGCTAATGGTGAGTCGTTTCCATGGCGACTACCTGAAAAAGTAGCAGTGAAAGGCCACATAATGAATTGCCCTGATTGCACAATGACTGACCGGTTAGAACCTTGTCTGTACATATATATACATGTGTATTATGTGTATGTGAATAACTCAAACTTTGATGGTCAAATAATCAGTGGGTGGTATAAACGAATCATTGATTATTCGATGTGTGCTGACATTCACAAAGGCAGCCAAAGGCTGGGACTAATTTCAAAATATAAATATGCCACACTATGTTGAAAGTATACACCGTCGCGAATCCCATTGAAACAAATGGCACGGTGATTCGGTCTTCAAAACGAGAGCTGGTAAATTGTGAAAAATGAATTAAACTGTAATCAGACAACGCTGTCATATGCTATATACTCTAGAGTATCTGTTGTATAAAGGCTGGGACGAAATTCGAATTTTCGAATAAATATGTACAATGCATAACATTAGCTCTCTGGCTCAGGGCTGAGCGGGCTCATAGCTGAGAATACCATAGCTGAGGTCTGTCCTATTTACTGGAGGAGTGAACAATGTTTTCGTTGCATAAGAACCATACAGGAAGGTAATGATTGTTCCAGGTATTAGTCAATCCCTCAGGCGTTACCAGGGAAACAAAGTTATGGCTTGTGAAAAACTTCATATTTGAATGGGAAAAAATGTTAACGGTCCAAATGTTAAAAATTGATTTTGACCCTCGGGAACGATAATCGAATATTCTGACCCATGCCTAATGTGTATGTGAATGTGTGTGTGCGTACATTGCAATTGCATCGATATCTCTGCCTGTCCCTGTACCAGATTTCTGATTGGGGATAATGGACAAGGCTGACTCAAATCTTTTCTGATCTGTCATGTATTTATTTATTCTGTACTAGAAATTGCCAGACAGACTGGATCATCTGTGCCGTGGACTGGCGTCACGGCGTCCAAGCACACACGTCAAGAGCGGCATGTGGCTCAGGAGGTAGAGTGGGTTGGATGGTAACCGCGAGGTTGCTAGTTCGATCTCCGGCTTCTCCTAGCTGAATCTCCAGGTGTCCCTGAGCAAGACACCTCACCCTGACTGCTCCTAGCTCCTAGCTGTCGGTCTGTGGATGTGTCCATGAATGGGTGAATGTGAGGCAGTCCTGTAAAGTGCTTTAAGTGACCACTGGTTAGCGTCCAGCGCCGTCCCCGTCGAGTAGGTCATTAGACCTGATCACTAGTCCGCCAGCGGCAGAGGAAACATCAGCCTCTGGCGGCCATTTCATTAGGGGACGTCGGTGGATATTCTGCTGTGCATCTCATGAGAGGATGTTGGTGCATGTTCTGCTGTGTATTGTGTGTCTCATTCCCCCCCCCCCCCACCCCCATACCCTCTTTGTTGTTGTGTATGATGTTTTTGCAGAGCAGGTCGTTGTGGCAGAGCACCACAGGCGAGCCCAAAGCAGAAAGGTGTTCCTTCATCCACAGCATCTCCTGCTCCAGCAACGCCTTGCTGGGCACCTCCCTCTGGATCCTAGGATGGAGGGGGGGGACGAAGACGAAGACGAAGACAGACGGAGACAGAGGGAAAGAGAGAGAGAGAGAGATGGTGAACGTCGTTTTTAGAATTGATGAATAGAAGAAGCAAGGTGTGGTCGTTAAGAAGAGTTGAAAACAGAGAGTAAAACAGCAAGAACAGGCAGTGAAGTATGGAAGCAAATGAACAGTGAAGTGTGTTGGAAGCACAAATCACACACACACAACAACACACACACTCGCACACACAACACACACACACACACACACACAACACCACACACACACACACACACACACACACACACACACACACACACACACACACACACTTGTTGTGTGGCTGTTGCTTGTTGCCACGGTCACCCCAGCCTCCAGTTAGTTTGCATTACTTGCTCATTTTTCGCAGCTCAAAGCAACCTCTACGCTCCGACGTCACTGTGGTTTGCCACCAACTGCCACGGCACAAGTGCAAAGTGGAAACAATGGAAGCGAGACATGCACAGGCACGTCGGGCTCCTCAGGGGACGCCTTCAGCCGTGACGGGCTGGGTTTTAGATGTCTGCCGCCCGCCTCCTGTTACTGGCTCCTCCCCTTCCACCCCCTGCTGTGTCTCTATGGCTCCTCCCCTTCCACCCCCTGCTGGGTCTCTGTAGCTCCTCCCCTTCCTCCCCCTGCTGGGTCTCTATGGCTCCTCCCCTTCCTCCCCCTGCTGGGTCTCTATGGCTCCTCCCCTTCCTCCCTCTGCTGGGTCTCTATGGCTCCTCCCCTTCCTCCCTCTGCTGGGTCTCTATGGCTCCTCCCCTTCCTCCCTCTGCTGGGTCTCTATGGCTCCTTCCCTTCCTTTCCCTGCTGGGTCTTTGTTGCTCTCCCCTTCCACACTGCTGGGTCTCTATGGCTCCTCCCCTTCCTTTCCCTGCTGGGTCTTTGTTGCTCTCCCCTTCCACACTGCTGGGTCTCTATGGCTCCTCCCCTTCCTTTCCCTGCTGGGTCTCTATGGCTCCTCCCCTTCCTCCCCCTGCTGGGTCTCTGTAGCTCCTCCCCTTCCTCCCCCTGCTGGGTCTCTGTAGCTCCTCCCCTTCCTCCCTCTGCTGGGTCTCTGTATGGCTCCTCCCCTTCCTCCCCCTGCTGGGTCTCTATGGCTCCTCCCCTTCCTCCCCCTGCTGGGTCTCTGTAGCTCCTCCCCTTCCTCCCCCTGCTGGGTCTCTGTAGCTCCTAAAGGTTTGGGGATGAGTCCGTTAAAGGATCTCTTTTTGTGGTCCGAGGGCAGGTGGGACTGTCTCAGCAAATCAGAGGGACTACACATGCAGGTTGCACAGAGACCCCTTTCTTCCCTTCTGCTAACAGTAATGGGATTACAGAGCTAATCCACCCTAAGCCAGATGGGAGGAGATGCGTAGGGTGAGAACTGCTAGCAGGTATTCAGCGCCCTATCCCAGACATCTCCCTTTTACCACAATTTGTGTTAAACATTTGATCCACGTGGCGCTGGTGCATGAAAGCAACGTTTAGATTCTCTCAGCATCACCTCAAATGTGAGTGACGGCGTTGGGATCTCCGGTGTCTCTGAAGTCTCCAGGACTTCTACAGCAAGTACAGAGTCGCAATGATGGTTATCCCGTCCATGGCTTGCAGAAAGAATAGTACTTAGCATTGTGTAGCATCTTATCCTAGCCATACTTTACATACCAGATGGGTAACCTAGAATGTTAGTGTTTGGCACTTCTTTCTATGAATATCTTTACTGTACCGACAGCGATGCATTGTTGTTTCTCTTTGCTTCTGACAAATGTACTTATTGTAAGTCGCTTTGGATAAAAGGAGTACATCAACCACCGCTGGGAGTCACCCACACCCATTCTCCAGTGACTCTGCCATCAGTCCACCACCTGTGGCTGCCAAGCTCGCAGCTTCAGTCAGTGTCACTCGGTTAACACTCAAAAAGCCATCTATGGCTCTTAGCAGAACAGTTCATTCGGGCCAGCAGCCAGCGACAGCTGACTGAAATGGACCCACAAAGCCATTCTGTCACGTAACAGGACAAGGTTGTGTTGATAAGGAGAGCGTCTTGGGACCATCTGGCTCAGGGGAAAATGACGGGAATCTTCCTTGTTTGAGCCGGGCGCACATCGTAAAACCAGTCCCTGTGTTGCTTAGAGAAGGGAACAAGGGCGATCTGATCATCGTAGCAACGCAAACATCTGTCAGCGAGACGCGCTCCTCTGGTCCTCTAATCCAGTTATGATGCTATCAGTTATGTAAACCACTCTGGATTTGGCTAGCTCCCTGCTAGGTTACTGCCGTCACGTGCAGCCGTCTGGATCTCAACCGTGCACTGATCAAATCGCCGCGGCAGGAAGGGGACCTTTGATCAGGGCTCAACTTTACATTGTGTGATCCCTTTTACCTCGAATGCTTTGCGTTGGGAGACATTCGTTTGTGCTGGTTCTTTTTTTGAAGTTACATCTTTCCAAACAGTTGGGTACACTTCAAGCCTTGGAGCTCATTTCAGATTTATGGCTCAAATTTTGGGGTTTGGCTGTTCACATAATTTTTTTAATATGGCTGGTATCAGATTCACGTGTTAACACGTGTCACAGTCCGAACTGACCTGGACACGCAAAAGAACAAAACGCAAAGACTTCACACATAGCATGCTGTGGCACACTGGTACAGTGCCGTAAGTAAACATGGAGGCCACTAGTGTCAGGGTTTATGGTTTATTTTAATATTGAGGTGCAGTGGAAGACAGAGAATCCGTTAGCGAGGGGATAACCGTTGCTTTTGGTAGATCAATGGCTGCAACTTATGTGCGGAAGTGTGGGTCGGTGACTGGAGTGGTGGCACCGTGACGTGATTGGCTCACTGAAGCCAATTTCATCCAAGATGTCCAGGTGTCAAAGGCTGCTTCTAAATACACTGCCACTATGACCTGCTAACTTCACTGTCCCTCCATTGATCAACTCCATCACACCCGCATTCATGTTTGTATTCACCAGTGACTTCCATCAGCACAGAATTGTGACAAATGTCAATCTAGAATGACGTAAAGTCGCATGATTTGAATATAAATGCTCAGATTGAGGCTTGGAACCAAAGAAATCTCCCAAGATCATGTTTCATTTACTCTGCAGATAGATCTGGTCTTGCTCCTGTTAAATTGTTCTGCCCGGTACAAAATAGAACGACTCGTCACAACATCTAAAATGAGGCGGGACAAATACAGTGACGGTGCAGACGCTCCGTAGAGGCCTTTAAAAAGAACAAAGATGGCTGCCTCTGATGTAGACGTTCTGCAGATTGCGGTCATCATGACAGTATTGAACCAACAAAATGTTCACTACATGAAGAACCGATTTAAAGCTTTTTATTGAGGGGAAAGATGTATTTTTCCGAGGTATTTTGATCTGCACTTGTCAATAAAGCCCTTTTGGAATGGAAAATTAACAGACTTATATAGTTTGACTGCGGTTGCATCCGAAAAAAAATCCAACCTGTATCTTATTCAGGACCACATATGAAAATGGTCCATATCAGAATGAAAAGATGAGATTCCGTGTGGAGGTACATACAGGACCGCCATCTGTTTATCTTATTTGGCTATCATCATTTATTGCCAAATGAACTGTATTCTCATAGATCAAGGGGATCACTGCTGCTGTCTTGTTGTTTAGATATTGTGCACCATGTAACATTTAGTCCAGTGGTTCTCATACTATGGTATGCGTACCACTGGTGGTACGCAATGCGCTATTGCGCTATTGTGGCTCCAAGCGGAACTATTTGGAAGTGAAGTGCAGATAGGAGGAGAAAATTTTGAGCAGAACAGAACTGTGAACCGAGTATATGTGGTAGGGCTGGGTAAAAACAAAAAATCGATTTAATCGATTTCATTTAAATTTTTGCAAGAACGATTCATATGGCATGAGATCGAATTTTTTTTTTGTTTTGTTTTGTTTTGTTACCTTTATTATTATTTTTGCACTTCAATAAACAATGCCTGAATGCGATTTGCAGCGATGGAAGGTTTCATTTGCAATTCCTTTCTAATTTCAAAATTGCACTTTTGAGACTTGAGACAGTTTTGTTTACAGCTCAAGTTTAAACTGTCTAATCTACAAGTTTGCACTTAAAACCTGTTGTTTAAGATGAAGAGAAAAAAATAATGTACATTAGTATTTTGTAACACAGTTGAGCCATTTTCATTATTTAAGAGCAGATTGAATCTAATCGAATCATGATTAATCCATTAAGAACCTTATGAATCGAAATCAAATCGATTTAGGAAATTGGCCACGATACCCAGCCCTAACATGTGGTATGGTGGTGATGTTTTTAGAAATGAATCCATGAAACCATTGGATCTCAAATGTTATCTTACAGCCGAACACGCAGTGCTGAAAGACAAACCAGTTTATTTTTCCTAAGAAAACGTGTCTGATTGAAGCAGTCAAAGTCAACGATTCAAAAGTCAGGAACAACATCATTGCACACCGCATCTCGCTCGGACAATAGTTCCACCAATATTTTGCAGTGACGGCTGAAGCGAACAACAGGATGAGAAACCCGTTCAGCATCAAACCGGTGAAATGCCAGAGGACTTCAGTGTTGGTGAGCAGGAGAGTCGAACAGAATTGTCATGCGACGAAACATTGAAGACTGCTTTCAGAAGGCTGGCATTGTTGGACTTATGGAAACAACTGAACAGTGAATACCCTGCACTTGCGGACAAAGCTGAATGCTTTCTCCCGCCTTTTACGACCACAAATCAGTGCGAGAAAGGCTTCTCTTCAATTGCCATCATAAAAACAAAAATACAGAAGCAGGATTGATGCTGAGCACACCTGAGACTGAAGCTGACCTCGATTGATCCAGACATTGCACGACTGTGTTCGCAGAGGCTGGCGCACCCTTCTCATTAGGCGTATGCTTATGGATCAACGTGCTCGCCAAGTTTTTTTTATGATTTGTATTTCGCCTGCAACAGGTTTTTATTCTTAATGTTGTCACTTGCTCCTGTGTGTGTGTGTGTGTGTGTGTGTGTGTGTGTGTGTGTGTGTGTGTGTGTGTGTGTGTGTGTGTGTGTGTTGTGTGTGTTGTTGTGTGTGTGTGTTGTGTGTGTGTGTGTGTGTGTGTGTGTGTGTGTGTGTGTGTGTGTTTGTTTTAGTGCTACCACTTTGTCCAGCTGACAAAAGTTAACAATAAATAATATTATCTTGAGGAATAAATGTGCCTCCTGCGTGAACTGTGCGTCGCTGACTCGGGACGCAGGCCTACACTACTGTATTTTGTTATATTTTAAAACATCGGTCATATTTACATTTACATTTAGGGCATTTAGCAAACACTTTTATCCAAAACGACTTACAATAAGTACATTTGTCATAAGAAGTGCAACAATATATCGCTGTCGGTACAGTAAGGATGTTCATAGAACCAAGTGCAAGTACAACATTCACTAGGCTTACCAATTCCCTGTGTTACAGCAATGATAGCAGCTACTGCAGTTGCTACACAGTTAAGTACTATAATACAATACAACACAATACAGTGTACAATGGTGGCCAGAGTCATAATGGTGGTACTTGGGTATACATATTTTCTCAGGTGGAATGCGGTATAAAAAGTTTGAGAACTACTAATCTAGTGTATCATCTAGGCCGGAAAAAATAATTAGCCAAACAATATTGATTATCTCAGTCAAATTTAAATAAAATGTTGACTTATATAACACATGCTGACAATGCAAATTCAATTAGCGGTAGCATTAAATGAGGGGAGGGTTTTACATTAGTCTGCAGCAGTGTGCGTTCATCAAAGCGGGATATATCCCTTACGGGGGTCAGCTGTGCTAGCCTCACACAGGCTTTCAGGCAGCCAGGGCTGTTGGTAAACAATGTAGGACTCACCTGAGGTTTGAGGCCTGGTCAGTGAACTCGGTGGCCACCAGGGAGAAGTATTTGCGCATCTTGATCCAGAGGTTGGGCTTGGGGATGCAGCCATTGTGGGCGTGGATGGCGTGGATGCGGGCCATCTCCCTGGAGATCATCCTGAGGAGACACGCCAAGGGTTCTTACGGCTGGCAGAAGAGTGCCACTACAATCCAGGGCACATTTCCCACCAATGAACCTCTCCAGTGGTTCACTGGACAACAGGTTTGATTTGTTGGGCTTCTCTTTTGTTTAAAATCCAGTGTTTAACCACAGAAGAAAATTCACATTGCGTGTAATGTGCAAATGATTGAACCACCGTTATTTGGTATAGCGGGGGGACGATATGTCATGCAAAATAAAAGATCAAGCAGGATCACGATCCACAATCCTGTCATGATTATTTCGATGTTGGCTTTGGTGTTTGTTTGTTTTGGAAGTTTCCGAAAAGTATAACCAAACTGATTTCCTTATTTTAACAAATAGAGCATTTAGGTCAAAGTACCTTTCCGAAAAGATTTCAAGCGTGCAAAGTATAAATATTCAACAATGATTTTTACATGGTTTAGCACTGGATTCAAAAGATGACCTACATAACATTAAGGGTAGATTATTTCTAATCCTTCCTCGAGTTCCTCGATAAAATGCTTCACGAACCGTGGCATTATACTATACGTGTACGGTAAGCTAACCATCCCTCGGACATAAAAACCCACCGCTGCTCAGAACTTTGCTTCCTACATCGTGGCGTTATACTAAAGAATGTGTAACCATATCTGGTACACCACAGTCAACCCACCTCGCCGTGGATGTCTCTCCGTTCGGAGGTCTTAGAGCATTTTGACGTCACCAACAGAACACCACCCGTGGCTCATGCAGAGTAGGATGTTCACTGATAAGCGAAATAGTAGGATTTTAATCCTGTTTTATCTAAATGATGAGCGTAGACCAAAATAATTGGTCAAAGTTGGTTGATCCTGTGCATGTGTTTGTTAAAAGTGTGTTTTGGGCTTAGAGTTCAATGAAGATGGGGAGTGTGTTATCCCCAAGGTTATGATCATTTTACTACTGGTCTATAGGCACTTGTGGATCTCATCGAGTTTTGTCCAATACTGCAGCTGATTCCTAAAATAAAAAGGTCTGTCAAAAGAGCGTGAATATATTTGTCTAATGTGAGACACGAGTGAAGTAGAGGTATTTGTTCATCCTGAAATTTCCATGTTGATCTCCTTTTTCCAAAGACCAAGTCTAATATATTTGTTGATCCTGGTACAAGCAATGCATCTACAGGTGTTCAATCTGTACACAATTTAAAGACCTCTCTAAACAAGAGATAAACAATTGCTTATAAAGTAGTTCACATGTCAAACGATGTTCTGAAAGTCAGTGTGGATCTATTTGTCGATCGGGGTACACGCAATGTTAATTTTCTTCTGTATATTTAAAAATAATAAAGTCCACGAAAATCGTTCATACAGATCTACTCTTTTCACTTTAAAACCAACTGTCATATTGCCAGGACCGGCAAATATAAAAGTGTGTAAACTTTTTACGCCTGAACAGTGTTTAGAATGCATATTTCGGGTCCCATCTCCGTGAAAAGCAACTGAGCACGCACAATACATATGGCCAATAATTAGTAGTCTGACGTCACATTGTGACAAGACTACTCGATCTAATCACAGAGCTGTAAAGTACAAAGTACCAAATCAAGATTGAATGAGTCAGCAATCTTACAGTAGTCCTTTACGGCCATCTGACATCATCAACATAATCAACCTTTATCTATTGCCGTTTGCCATAGTCTTGCATGACCGTGATCAGTTTAGAGCTGTCCATTATTGACAACTGGACAGCACCTAAGTTGAGCCTGCCCATTCACCTGCCTGTCAATCTGCTGTGTCAATCAGGGATACAAAAAGAAACTCCCAATATTTGAGTCTCCAACAAAAACATATACAAATATACCTAGATACAAATATCAATGCAAATCAGCTGACTGGAGAAACCCAGCCTGTGTCATCAAATTACAATGCAAACGTAGACCTGTGACGCCCATTGAGGCCATAGCTGTCATAAAGAGCCATAAGAATGATAGTGACACGTTTAGTGGACAGCGATAACCTGGAGGTGAGGTGTCAGTTGATGACAGATCCACAGATCCAAATCTTTTTATATACATAACGTGACCTATGAACTTAGGACAGTAGGATGTCAAACAAGACCCCACTAAAAAAAACTGCCATAACTGCCATGCTGGCTGGCCATCCCGTTTACCTCTCTCTATGAACAAGAACGTCGTCCTGCACGGGGGCAAGTCACATCTTATTAATTACACTCCCAAAACCACTCCCACAGCCGAGATATGCAGACGCCCCACCATATATTGGGTCTCGCCATAAGCCAGGCTTCCCATTCGCTTTGGGTTGGATGAGATGCTACTGCAGGTGGCCGGGGCATGCAGCAGGGTTAAAGCGGTAGGACAAAGCTGTTCTTTCAGTTAACTTTATGCAAATAAAGACATTTCAACTGGAAGGCTGCCTGATGTCGGATTCCCGTATCGTAAATTTTGCAAGATCCTCATCACCCCCAACCTCAAGATCCAAGATGGCTTATGCGTGTGTGTCTCATTGCATCAGTCCTGCACACATTACTTTTCAACTTCTATCTGTGGACATGTTGCTATGCAGTTTGTATGCGCAAAATACAGGAAATGCGTAGTTCTCAACTGGTATTGGTGACTTGATGGTGTTATGTCGTGGTTGCCTGCCAGTGATGCAACTCGCAAGTCAATGGCACTGCCACTGTCAACTGCCAGTGGCCGATGGAGAAGGAGGGGCTCTCTCCAACCAGAGGCAGGGCAAAGGTGGACACATGCAGATTTTGGGGAGGGGGCAATTAGTTCAATGTTACTGAAATTCTCCTGCCTACTAATGAGTAGGGGCTCAATGTTACGTCCTACGATTGGAAGATGATTTGCTTAAAACATTTAAAAAACAAACGGTTTTGAACCACGGTTATCAAAAAAAGGTTTTCGCGTCAGAAAAAACAGTTTTCACGTAACGTCATGGGCAACTTTGTATTGCGTTGCAGAGATATTTCCTTAGGTTTGCAGCTTGCACAGCCATCTGTACCTTATCACAACACCAGTGTGTTCCTCAAGAGGTCAAGGTCACAAAGTGTCCAGTCTGCCCTCAGATTCACATGAGAGGATGAAGAACTGCTGCCAAGAGGGCGTTTTATAACTTCTTGTTAATTACGGCAACAGAAAATAAAAGTAGGAATAGAAGCAAAACAAGATTAAACACTGGTGGTGTTCTCCAACGCTAAAGCTCTTCTAGACTGGTTAATGCTAACATGGTTAGGTAGCCATAGCATATTAAAGGTACTTCATTGTATAACGTTAGTGACGGTGTTAAGGCGTTTGCTGTTCGTTGGTAACATGCTGCCCCCTGTTTGGAGTGTGGAGAACTTATTTGGCCGAATCATACACGTTGCATCCTAAACGACAACTGATCAATATCATTATCAGTTGTCGGTGTTGATCTTTGAGTTCCCTGGGGCTCTCAAAGTAAGATCAGTCCAAATGTGTCTGGCCAGTGCGGCTTGAAACGTGGGATGCTTCCACCAGCCCTGACAGGATCTTCCACTCATTAACCTCCCCAGGGATACTGTGGTGTGCGTTATCGCCCCCCCAACCTGAGCAGCGCTGGGTCGCGCACGTCCTGGGTGCCCAGAGCGTCCCCTGGCATGAACTCGTAGCAGATGCCGTTCTGAAAAGAGCAGTAGAGACGAGGAGCGCAACCGTTTGCGTGCAGCACCTAAAAAACAAACACAAGCATTGAGGGTGTTTAGCACACGCTTTCATCCAAAATGACTTACAATAAGTACATTTTTCCGAAGAGAAGTTATATCGCTGTCGGTACAGCACGGATGTTCATTGAACAAAGGGCCAAGCAATAACAATCGCGAGGTTAATCTATTCCTCGTATACAACAGAGATAGCGAGGATAAGATGCTACACAACTAAGAACTATTACTTTTATGCGCACCCGTTGGATTTAGTTCTTCAGCACTGTTGTTTTAAATGTATAAACATACCCGGCTTAAGAAATATTTAAATAATAATAATATCTTAAAACAATATCTTTTTCTTTTCTTTTTTTTTTACATTGTTGACCCTGTCCATTATTTTTTTTACCTGGAAGCTTTTGAGTTCATTGTCTCGGTCTACGAACAGCTCCGTCTTGTTGCCATAGACACGGACCAAGACCACGTCGTCTGGGCTGTCCTCCACATAGCAGCCGATGAGTTTGTTGGTGGTGCCATCGGTGAAGAGCTAGGAATAAAAAAAAAGAATAACCAATTTAAAAGACTAAGCAATGAGTAACTGCGGCAGATTTCAGTGACCACAAGGTTAAAACAATGTGTTGTGTCTGTAGTGCAAGATAGTGAAACATTGCAACGGCTGTGATTGGGAAGAATGACCTTGTGGCATTCTGTTACCAAACAAGAGACAAGGTGTTGACACTAGAGACCCCTCTCTGTGGAGTCTGGTGGACGGTATTTCAAGTTGTCCAAGGGCAACTTTTTTTTTTTTTTTTTTTAATTGTAATTCTCTGAAAGATAGCAATTCTGATGGCTATGGGATATGTGTAAGCAAAAGATAACTGGAGTGCAGAGTAAAGAGGAACCGGTTCTTTAGAACATATGTACTCTTTGCCCCCAATGCCGTGTCAGTATATTCAGTCCACTGCAGGAATCTGACATTGACACAACTTTGTAATTGTAAGCAATGGTTCAATGACTCTTGAATCCTTTCCAATCAAAAATCCTACAGGGTGAGAGATATACAAGGGGCGGTATCACAACATTGGACAGTCAGAGGGGGTTGTTTGCCCCATTGTCTCCGGAAATGTAAAAAATGTGTCTGCTGAAGCTCGCGATGAAACTTTTTTTCAATAAACATCCTCCCTTCAATGGACACTGCCACCCACAAACAAACAGAGCACAATAACAATACACATGGCTGTCCAGCGGCCACGCATCACTGGCATTCCACACGTGGCTCACTGTAAAGACAGAGGCATTCCATTAGGACTGAACTGCACCCCCAACGACTTTCACCATCACATGACTGATCTAGTCTAGCCATGGGACGCAAACAATAAGCGACCGTCCGTCAAATGCGCTGACGGACAGCAATGAGCCAACCTCGTGGACGAAAAGGTAGGTAAACACTCTCCGGTAAGCAGTGGCAGCAGCAGCAGCAGCAGTGGTGGTATGGTGCATGTCTGGTGCATCGATGAAAGGCTAGCATGGGATTTGTGTGCTGGGAGGGCGCTAATCCCACTTAGCATTGTTGGTTCCGTTTTGAGAAGGGATAGTCTGTTTAGTGTTCCTAACTTTGGATGAAATACTTTAATCTTTGTCTTTTTAGAGACACCTGAAAAATGTTATGGTTTGTTAGGTGCTTGGATGCCATATCCATTATACAACCGTGGGAGTCTCATACGTGTATCATATCTTATTTAGCATGATATTCGAACTGCATTGACATCAAATCCATCCCTAGCCTGGGAAAGTTGTAGGAAGAGCCAACCAGTGCACCGTTCTGGTGTGCTGGGTCAGGATGTTATGGAACAGTGTGTCATCCCAGAAAAGAAAACTAAAAGAGTTCCATCCTGTCCAGGTGGCACCGGGGGGTCAGGCCGCCGTTTCACTACTCACACCTTTTTAAGTGCCAACCATAACACGGCCGCTTGCTGGTCAAACAACATCCAGTCCAAGTCTGCTCCGTCCTGCTCTCATTGCTCTCCATCTCTTTCTCTGAGACTCAACAGGCCGTGCTAGCTATGCTCGGCAGGGTACAAAATGAATGTCCTTTTCCAAAGTTTAGATTTGCAGATGATTTTGGACTAGTTTGTATTAAAAAAAAAAAACAAGGTATTGTTGGCCACTGATTGGAACATTTGACCTATCACTGCAAACCTGAATGTCTGCAGCAATTGATTTTGCCTTAGTTACATGAACAAATGTAGTAACGCAGATGTGTGTTCGTTATTACATGAACAAATGTAGTAACACAGATGTGTGTTGTTACATGAACAAATGTAGTAACACAGAGGTGAGTTAGCTAGCCTTAAATATCATGATGTCACCTCATTAATTAATGATACAACTATAACACATTGGGGATAGGGGATTATTTGTAGCCCCCCCCCCCCCCGTCTGGTTCCAAAGCAGAAAGGCACGACAAAGCAAGCGGCCCTCATTGAGGAAAGACCATGCCGTTGTGACAGGCAGGGAAGGACGAAAACATTGTCCCAGTATCACAGAGCAGAGGGGGCGGGATGGGGAGGCTGGGTGGAGTTGGTGGGCCCCAGAGGAACAGCATTAGTCACTGGGATGTAAACAGACGCCGGCTCCACCTGCCCCCACCCTGTTAGGGTCATACAAAGCCAGTGGATGTTGTTGTCACCACTGTGTGCCTATTCAGCAAGGGAGCCATTCCTGCTGCAACAGGTTTGACCCTAGCCACGAAACATGAGCGACTCCATCCACTTAGCGGGAATCAATTATGCATTTTCCCCTTATCAAACTTTCTCAATTCTGGATGTGTGAATTTCACACAGTCACCCAAACCAATGACATATTTGCAGACATGAAGTGTGTGTTTGTGGTGGGAGGCTGCTGTGATTAACAACATAGTACACACACAAACACACACACACACACACACACACACACACACACACACACACACACACACACACACACAAGTCTACCATATGCATATTTCATATATATGGTGAGGAATAATGAATGCATAATGCATTCATCTAGATACGATATAGACTGAGGTCATGATACAGGCCTGAAGGTCACTATTTAATAAAAAACATGCATTGAAATACTATCACTTCATCAATGTATTATAATTTTGTGGTTTTGAGAGGAGGTGATCATATTTTCTAACATTATAGATAGCTACATCAGATAATATTTTTTGCCCCAGAATAGTTTTACAAAACATTATCATACCAGTGTGACATTTCGCTCACATGAGTAAAGACCGTTTTGAGTAAAGAGTGACTGCACGTAGCTGGAGAAGTTGGCCTATATTCAGACAGAAGTGAGTGACAGACAAATAAGGAAGGCCAATTCTGATTTAAAATAAACATAAAATCATCATCATGAAATACAAATTATAATATTACATAATGCAGTGGATTATATGTATATACAGACAAACATATACTGACTCGGTATATGATACTATTAAAGTTTCAACTGACAGCAATTTAAACAGGGTACCACAACACAGATCGTAAACCATAGTTGCATTTTGTTTTCTTATTTAGAGAGAAAGAATTGGATGTAAGGTGCTGCTCAAACACCCAGGTAGGCTACACACACCATGCATGTTTACGTCACTCAGTGGAGCTGTGGTCTGGTCCTCGCGTCAGCAACAGCTGACCTCTCACACTAGCCACAGAGTCACTGTGTGACTCCATAGGGCATTTGCAGCATTTACATATGGGTTGCAAAAGGACGACGCTGATTGGCTTAATGTAATTGGTTAAAGCTTCATTCCAAGACCCAAGTTTATAAATGTAGAGCTTTCGTGGCGATTCGGATACAACCTGGTGCATAGAGCTTATATATCAGTTTTAACTCGTTATTGTAATCGGTATTAGACTGTGAAACTAGTTAAGACAAGTCTACTTCCCGTGTTACCAGGGTACAAATACCGAGCAGACATGTGTTAGGCCTGGGATGATGCCTCTCTATAGAGGGTCTATTGCTATGGCTCTGTGTAGAGGGTCTATTGCTATGGCTCTGTGCAGAGGGTCTATTGCCATTGCTCTGTGTAGAAGGTCTATTGCCATGGCTCTCTGTAGAGGGTCTATTGCCATTGCTCTGTGTAGGTCTATTGCCATGGCTCTGTGTAGAGTCCATTGCTATGGGTCTAGGTGCCATGGGTCTAATGCTATGGGCGTGCGCTAGCGTCCACGTCCAGTGATGCTTCGGTGCTGTCAGTAGCTCAGGAGGCAGCGCGGGTTGGCCGGTTCGATCCCCGGCTCCTCCTAGCTCAGTGTCGAGGTGTCCCTGAGCAAGACGCCTCACCCCAAACTGCTCCTGATGAGCTGGCTGTCGCCCTGCGTGGTTGACTCCGCCGTCGGTGAGTGATGTGTGAATGAATGGGTTGTAAGTCGCTTTGGATAAAAGCGTCGGAAAAAATCCCCTGAATATAAATGTCAGTCTTAGCCTAGCGGAGAGCTAGCAGAGGGTGCCTCTGTCAGTCTTAGCCTAGAAGCTAGCGTACTGGTAGGCTACCTTGGTCTGGAGGCGGTCGGGGTCCCACGCCGGCCGCAGCTCCTTGATCAGCCGGATCGCTCCATCAGTCACCTGGTGCTCGTCCACGAAGATGGGGAACCTTCTGATGACGGGCGAACCGAGAGGCACATGGATCTCGGTCTCCATTCCCGTTGTCGTTTATGATAGATTAAACCTTATAATCGTCCAAAAGACAATGTGAGAAACTTGCAGCATACAAGCCGGAGGATCTGATAATACAAGTGTTGTTTTGTTGGAGAGCCTTGTGCGAGATTGTGAGAAGGAGTGTTAAGTTAATCCACTGAAGATGTAGAGGAGAGTACCGGTGTTGTGTCGAGATCGGTTTCCCTATCGAGATGTGTTTCCCCTAGTCCCCGCCCCCGTCCGAAATTACCCGAAGAGCGAAGGAAGCGCGCGTACACAAAAAGCTCGCCCACGAGCTGCTGTGCTCGTACCACAGAGGCACTACGGAGAGAGCTAAGGTTCAAAACTGACTTTTTTTTAGCGAGTTTTATCTGAAGATGTTGTATTGTAGATTTCTATCATTAAATTCATTTATTTTCGTGAGAGACTTTTCATTTTGAATGTTATGGACTTTTGGAAGGAAGTGTGCTCATTCATAATACTTTCAGATACAGTTCCCCCTCTGTTCCATAGGAAAGGAGGCTCACACATCTTTGAAATTCATGCTGCTGACTTATTACCCACAACAGATAAGTGCTGTGTTGATTTTCAGGCTAATATCACTCAATTTGACCATTTAGAACAGGGGGAACGCATCCTGACAGCTTGGAATATTACTGTCAGATACCGTTCCCCCTCTGTTCCATAGGAAAGGAGGCTCACACATCTTTCAAATTCATACTGCTGACTTATTACCCCACAACAGATAAGTGCTGTGATTTTCAGGCTGATATCACTCAATTTGACCATTTAGAACAGGGGGAACGCATCCTGATCAGCTTGGAATATTACTGTCAGATACCGTTCCCCCTCTGTTCCATAGGAAAGGAGGCTCACACATCTTTCAAATTAATACTGCTGACTTATTACCCCACAACAGATAAGTGCTGTGATTTTCAGGCTGATATCACTCAATTTGACCATTTAGAACAGGGGGAACGCATCTTGATAGCTTGGAATATTACTGTCAGATACCGTTCCCCCTCTCTTCCATAGGAAAGGAGGCTCACACATCTTTCAAATTCATACTGCTGACTTATTACCCCACAACAGATAAGTGCTGTGATTTTCAGGCTGATATCACTCAATTTGACCATTTTAGAACAGGGGGAACGCATCCTGACAGCTTGGAATATTACTGTCAGATACCGTTCCCCCTCTGTTCCATGGGAAAGGAGGCTCAGACAAGCATTAAAGCCTTTTATAACATTCAACAAAAAATAAATAGTGTATACTAACTTTTTAGAACAAACTATTATTATTCAAATGCAATCAACACAAAATTAAATGGCAATATTACTGTCAGGTACTGTTTAAATCATTTTAAATGATGAAAATGTTTAATGCTACTGTAATATTAATACTTACTACTACTTAAAATAATCAAATAGAGAGAAAATATTCACTGTTCACTTCACAGAGCATATTTATTGGAATTAGCTGTAAACCAAACAAAATTGCATCCATCAACAACTTACTGCCTCAGAAAACTGGCACTTCAAACTCAAAAATTAAATGACAGTGCATTAAATTAACCCTTACATAAGTAAAAGTAAAAGTACTGGTCTAAAAAATCTACTTAAGTAAAAGTAAAAAGAAGCTGATTTAAAATGATCTTAAAGTACAAGTTACTAGTTACTTTTAAACAGCGGGAGGGGGCGGGGATCTCTTCTGTGTAGGGCATTATAGACAAGGGGATATCAATCTCAAACTAGTTTTGTTTAATTAATGCAACACCTTTACAAATGAAAGTGTAAAAATTAAACAAATCATGTCACCACACATGAATGGATGCATACTGTGTCATTATAGCTTTAGATACGTTTTTAAAAAACAATTTGGAGCAAAGGATTTCACATCACATCAGAAGACAACAGCATCGATACAGGAAACCTTGGTCTAATGATACATTTTCAAGAGATAAGTAGGCTAGCCTTTAAGCTCCCGTTTTCAGCAACAATGGACGTACTAAACAAGAAGACAATTATTTGTGTCTGAAGAGAGTTTTATTTCTCTGTAGCAAAAACTTTGCAAATTTCAATGAAAATTCAGGGCTAAACAGTCCTTAACCTTTGTAAACAGGTATAGCTTAATGCACTACATTATCATCCCCCTTCAGCTTTGATGGATGTTTCCTCTGTAAACAAATGTTTTAATCATGTAAATCAACATTGTGTTCATTAAACACAGCGCATTTTAAAATTACTAACATTCATAGCTTAAATTCAAATCACATTTTTCTCTTTTACATTATATATAATTGACAGTACTGAGCGCCGTCCAATATGGTAATACATTGACTCTGCATAAGGAAAGCATACCTCCAGTCTTTCCCATACATAGACCATTGTGTGGCGCGCGCGCCACAGAATCAACATCGAGCGGCAACGAATTGATTTCTGTCTTTTTTTTTTATTTTTTTATAACGCGATTTTTGAAATCTTATAAATCGTTCCGTCCATTTATCTCCGCATAACCACTCGTTCTCCCTGTGTCATTCTCGTACACACACACACACACACAACACACACACACACACACACACACACACACACACACACACACACACACACACACACACACACACGGAGCGAGAGCGACGATGTGGCGGCTCGTATGAGGGCCCCGACCAGCCCTGAGTGTGAGAGGCTGGAGGCCGTTGGTAAGAGGCCCAGGCCTGATACTGAGACTCCGGTGTTGGAGGCAGCTGGTATGGGGACCAGCCACGAGATTGAGACGCTGGAGCTGACGGTGGTTGGTATGGGTACCAGCTCTGTGATTGAGACACAGGAGCTGGGTGTTGACACTGCTCACAATGGGCTAGGTCAGATGAATAGGGGAAAGGAACAGTCCAACCATCATCTCCTCCAGCGTCTTCGCTGGAAACCTGAGTTCGGCGTCGGCGTCGCCGAATCACCGCCTCACCCTCACGGTTGTCAGGTTCCTCGAACTCCAGATCTGCATGCCCATGTGGAACCCGCTCAGATGTCCAGGGCCTCCAGGAGGGATTCCTCTGCCACGTGGACCTGCTGAGGAAGCTCCACCCCTTGAAGCAGAGAATTGCGGTCGGCCCTCTTCTGCCGATCCTGCAGCCTATTTGGGGGGGGGATCAGAGTTTTTCACATTGTTTTTTAGTCATTATACGTTTTGAATGCATGTGCCTATGAATTTATAAGTCCTTTTGAAGGGAATATATGAAGCAGTAAAAATTAACTCACCAAGAAGAGACTGTTGCATTATTTATGGTCACCAGTACCAGGTTGGTGCTTTGCAGGATTTGTTGGCAATCCTCAATTAATTGTTTAATATGACCATACGTCATGACAATAGCCTGAGGAATTGCAAATGTCCTCCCCTTAGGGTCTTTTGGTCTATTTCTGCCTTCCTTGAAACTCCTTGAAAAGCTTCAGTGCAACACACTCAGAGACCCTGGTGTAATCGGGTCTATGGGCAGCCTGGCCATGAACCATGAACAATCTGCGAAAAGGCAAGATAATATAACTAACATTGTGTGTGTACTGTAAACACAAAATGTGTTGTGTTTGTTTTTGTGGGTGTGGAAGTGTGTGTATATATATATATATATAATATATATATATATATATATATATACCCCTGTATGTTACATACAAATGTACAAACACACTTTTACACACATATATTACAAGTATATTAAATGTATATATACACACACCATTAAAGGGTATGTGTATGCAGTTAATTACACATGAACACACAGCTACACACATATACTTGAAGCTGATTGTTTGCAGGTACCTCTCGGCTGCTTGTTGGCCTGGAGCAGAGCCACTGCGTTTCCGAGAAGCTCTCCATGGCCCCTGGCCAAGGTCGTCTTCTTATTTTCTTAGGGAGTTACTTTGTTGGGGACTTGTCGATTCCATCCAGGCTGGAGTACAAACCTCAGTATATCTGCTATTTCTTGGTTCGAAAGAGAGCAGTTTATCGTCGGTTGAGGCTGACAAGGTACCCTGCCAAGGCATCGACTGCCTCCCATCCGGGAATGCCTCTGGGATCACACCGACTATCCTGTCATATGAAATGAAAACAAAAACAGTTTGTATCGCTAAATTAAGAGAAACACTGAAGGAATAAGCATTTCTAATTGTCAGACATTAGCTACTTTACCGGAGTTCAAGTGATAGGCCCACTGTCCTCAAATGGGGAGCTGACAGGACTCTGAGATGCACCTTCACTTTCAGCCGTAGGTTCCTAAAGGGTATTATTTGAAAGAAGTGAATGAGAGTACAGTGAGGTGAACTTTGTTGTGCCCATGTAACACAAAGGAATTACCCTTATCAAATTAGATTTACAGTGAAAATGTTCTGATAGATAGGTCGCGACCCGACCCCTGATAAGCGGGTAACGATGAGGAGGATGTTCTGATAGATTATCAAAGGGCTATCACATCATTACCTGAGAAGAAGAAGGGAAAAGAATATCAGTGGCCTGAGGTATTGTCTCATCCGGAAACTCATCCTCCTGAACTTCCTCCGGCCCCTCTGGCAGGTTGGCGCCAATTGCGTCAGGCGCACTCAGCAGATCTCCTCTGTTGGACTGGGCCAGCAAATACTCCACCGCAATAAGCTCACCTGCCATAAGTAGTCACCAGGAAAAATAAGATTGAAGTAGAAAGAGTGAGTGTAACCATCATGATCTGGCAGTTTTGGCATTAATAGGAATATTGTTCAGCATCTGTTCTTTTGTTGCATGAGAATCTTACCGGTAGGTTTACCCGGGGGTGTAAAACTCTTGAAGAAGTGCACTTCCCAGGACTCTGTTGCTGAGGGCGTTCACACTGGACATCAGACGAAACACCATAAATTCGAGTTTGTGACGTGACACTCATATTCGAGCCTGCTGGGCCGAGATGTTCCATCTGGAACACCCTCCAGCATATACATTGGCTGTGCAGAGCATACATCTCCACCGCTGGCCAAGAAAAATGGTATAACGAAACCGAAAAAAGAATGTTAAAACAACTTGCATTTACATTAAGGCCCAATCCCATTTCTTACCCTACCCCTTCCCTGTCCCCTTCCCCCTCAAAACAAGGGGGAGGGGTAAAGGGTAAGGGGTAAGGGGTAGAAAGGAATTGGGCCTTAGTCATTCAACAGACGCTTTTATCCAAAGCGATCAACAAGGGAAGAATAACATTCAAAACATTGCAACATGGACATGTCAATTAGGTAATAATAAATGCAGATTTTTAATACGTTAAGAGTAAGGACACAGCTTAATCACATCATTGATACATTAACAAAGGTATTTTAAATGTTAGTGTTTCAACTTGCCTGGAAGAAACAGCATTTGACTGCTTATGAAGCTCATCGAGAGAGGAGGACCCTCTGCACATCTCAGCAGGAACCGTCAAGTGCTTTATCCCCCTCTTCCCCAACTTTGAATCCGGTGTTGATGCCAACAACTTGTACACCAGTGTGGTAGCTCTTGGATGCAGAAGGCAAGTGCTTTTCTGGCTGCACCTCCCACACAACGGAGACATGCTCCTCCTTGTGTACAATGAGCGATATACCCCTGTGGCTGTGCTGGGAGGTCCCACCATGGAGCTCCAACAGTTGTGGCTAATGAGGGCCAGCGAGTCTCCTCAACGCCTTGCGTTCTTTCCTGTGGGCAGTTGCTTTAGCAGTTCGCTGGACGGTGCATGCTGC
>OLKM01001165.1:156041-163541 GCA_900291075.1 Melanogrammus aeglefinus | reverse complement strand
TCTACCTGTCCCCTCTGTCCCTCAACCTGTCCCGTCTGTCTCTCTACCTGTCCCGTCTGTCTCTCAACCTGTCCCGTCTGTCTCTCTACCTGTCCCGTCTGTCTCTCTACCTGTCCCGTCTGTCTCTCAACCTGTCCTGTCTGTCTCTACCTGTCCCGTCTGTCTCTACCTGTCCCGTCTGTCTCTCTACCTGTCCCGTCTGTCTCTCTACCTGTCCCGTCTGTCTCTCTACCTGTCCCGTCTGTCTCTCTACCTGTCCCGTCTGTCTCTACCTGTCCCGTCTGTCTCTCTACCTGTCCCGTCTGTCTCTCTACCTGTCCCGTCTGTCTCTCTACCTGTCCCGTCTGTCTCTCTACCTGTCCCGTCTGTCTCTCTACCTGTCCCGTCTGTCTCTCTACCTGTCCCGTCTGTCTCTCTACCTGTCCCGTCTGTCTCTCAACCTGTCCCGTCTGTCTCTCTACCTGCCCCGTCTGTCTCTCTACCTGTCCTGTCTGTGTTTGGTGGCCAGCGCGCGGTGCAGTTCCTCTATGATGCAGCTAGGGGGCAGCTGGGCGTGGAGCATGCCCAGGTGGGGGGACCCGCTGGGGGTGGAGATGCGAGCGCGCAGCAGGGAGCCCTGGGGGTCCTTAGGGAGGGTGAAGTTCCTCGGCAGGGTGGCCGGGGACTTCTTCACCGGCTTCAACGGATGAGGACCTGGAAGGGGGGAGGGGGGGAGAGAGAGGGGGGAGGGGGGGGGAGAGAGAGGGGGAGGGGGAGAGAGAGGAGGGAGGAAGAGGAGGGGGGGGGGAGAGAGGGGGAGGGGGAGAGAGAGAGAGAGAGAGAGGGGGGAGATAAGAGAGGAAGGGGAGAGAGGGGGGGGAGGAAGGGGAGAGAGGGGAGGGGGGGGGGGAGAGAGAGAGAGAGGGGGGAGGGGGGGGGGGGAGGGGGGGGGAGAGGGGGGGGGGGGGGGGGGGGGGGGGGGGGGGGGGGGAAGGGAGGAGAGAGATTATGGAGGGAGATTGTGCCCTCACCATAAACCCCGGCGGGGCTTGTAGCCCACGCTCCAGCGGTATAGAGTAGCTCTCTGCGTGCCGCGGTACTGGACAGTGACAGTGAGTGTAAACGGGTTTAGGGTAGGGCTGTTCACCCTCCAGACTGCCAAGCCGGGTGAGTAGTTTCACAGTCAAGGTGGGGGGCGGAGGGGTGCTGGCTCGTCTCTGTGGGGGGGCCACCGCTGGGCTCTCCTTCTTCACCTCTGGGGCCTCCCCCCCCTTCACCGTGGGCAGGTCCCCGGTGGCGTCACTCACAGACGGGAGGTCCTCCTCCTCGCTCGCGCTGTGGTCCCCCGTCATCTTCGAGTCCTCCGTCAGATCTTACATCGAAACACAAACGGTCCCCCTCGGTTATGATGACCGTCGTATCTGTCGCCACCTAGTGGCCAGTCATAGAATAGCGGATGTTAACTAATAATGGGCTACGATCACAACCCGTGAGCTGCTTGCAGCCGGGTACCAAGAGAATGTGGGGGGGCCACAATATTAAATGGTAAACAGATTGCATTTATACAGCGCTTTCCTAACCACCTCAAAACACTTTACAATACTGCCTAACAGTCTCCCATTGATGACCGTGTTCACACACGACAGCGGAGTCACACTAGGGGGAGCCGGGGATTGAACTAGCAACCTTCCGGTGACCAGCAAGCCCACTCTCCCTCCTGAGCTATGTGCCGCTCAAAAACAACAGGTCCTTATGTACCATCCGTATGCCTGAACGGCCTCGTCTGATCAGTTTCTATATCATCAGTATCTCTGAAGCCTCAACGATGGAACACGACATTGAAGAACAACACAGAGACTCATTCAACTCGGCGATGGTTGGTGTTTTGGCTCCTTTAGCTGCAGGCTATAAAGACAACAATCTACTAAACAACAACCCGGCACGGGGGATTCCTCCATTCGTCGTTAACGTGTGTGACCTCAATGTCTGCCCAGCCAATCAGGGCCCTGGGGGCGGTCCTACCGGCGCTGGGCTCCACGTCGCTGCCCAGGTCCTCCGAGGCGGAGGCCAGCGGGGCCAGCGGCTCCTCCACCACCTCCTCCCCGTCCGACTGGGTGGGCGTGTCCAGGTCCTCGCCCGCCCCCCCGCACGCCACGTCCGACTCTGGGGGGGGGGGGGGGACACGAAGAACTGAGACAGAGGATTCAGCCAACATATATGGTGTGTGTACGGTTAACTCTGAGTGAGTGGGTGTGTCAGGGTGTGTGTGTTTGTGTTGTGTATGTGTGCGTATCTATTTGCGTACCTGTGTGCATGCTTGCTGCATATGTGTGTGTATATCCAGGTGTGGCTGCATGAGAGTGTGTGTATGTGTATGCATGTGTGTATGTGTGTGTGTCCAGCTGCGTGCGTGTGTGCATGCCTCTGTGTTTGCGTGTGTCTGTGCATGTGTGTGTGTGTGTGTGTGTGCATGTGTGTTTGTGTATGTACAATTAGATTTGTGTGTGCTACGTTTGCGTGGGTGCGTGTGTGTGTGTGTGTGTTAGTGTGATTACATGAGTGTGTGTGTGTGTGTGTGTGTGTGTGTGTGTGTGTGTGTGTGTGTGTGTGTGTGTGTGTGTGTGTGTGTGTGACCCCCCTCCCTCACCGGTGTCTGCCTCCCCCAGGCCTCTCCTGGCCAGGTCTTCTCTGCTCTGACGCGAAGCTGCTCTCTTCTCCAGCGCTGAAACACACACACACACACACACACACACACACACACACACACACACACACACACACACACACACACACACACACACACACACACACACACACACACACACACACACACACACACACCACAACACACACACACACACACACACACACACAGTTATCAGGCAGCTCTTGCCGAGCGTCCAGCCACACTATGTTGTGGTGTCAGTCTGCCGTCATGCATGCTGCTCGTCAACAGGCCGCAGTGTGTTCTACTTTCACAGCCAGCCAACCAGAGCAGACAGATCTGTTCGGGGCTGGGTGATGCATTGTGGGTTGTGTGCAGTAAAGTAATATGTTTGATCATCCATATTGAAAAATGATAATATTTTATGTTATTTTCCAAAAGGTCACGTTGTACTGTGGTTATGTTTACATATTGAAATCATAAAGGTGAAAGGGAAGTCTTTAAAATAATAGTATTCAAATATTTGATGTTCAATAGTTAGGTATAATTATCCAAAAGGTCACGTGGGACTGTGGTTATAGATATTGAGGTGAATGGGACTTCTCAAAATAATGCTTTCCTACCTACTCTGGTCACGGTTTATAAGACTGCATTTATAGGATGCAGTCCGAACGAGCTTTCAGGTTTCTGTAACGTCACTCACCCGACGAGGGCTTCAGCTTCTCCCCTTTCTTTTTCCTCCACTTCCAGGGTTTGAAGATGCGCCCAAGGCTAGCGAGCTTGCTGCTGCGGCGCACGGGAGGCGTGCGCACCCCCGTCACCATGCAGCCGGGGTGCAGCGCCCTCTGCTGGTCCATCACGTCTATTACAACAACAACAAAAGGCGACGGAGAAGAAAAAATAAAACATTTGAAACACAACCATTTAACCGCGGGTAATAACCATAAACACAGATGTCGAGGGCCACTCGATCGGCGCCCGGCAGACCGTCAGGGCTTGACATGGGTGTTAACACACAGCTCGTAAAGTGATCTGAGCCGTTGCTTTGTGTTAGGACGAGGCAGATGAACGCGAGGCCAGCGACTGTAAGCTGTAAACTCTCAGTATGCGTTCAGCACTGAGCCGCGAGCTGCGACTCAGAGGAATCACAAGCCCCTAGCCTCATAGACAATGGACCTCTTAACAGCGGACACACACACACACACACACACACACACACACACACACACACACACACACACACACACACACACCACACGCACACACACACACACACACACACACACACACACACACACACACACACACGCACACACACACACTCACACACACACACACACACACACACGGAGACAAACGCACACACACGCACACACTGTGAGGAGGCGTAGGAAACGTCCAATAAGCATCCCTTTGTTTCACTGATGATCCGTAACAGAGCACAGATACATGGCATTACTACTACTCTACACTGCACAATGAAGGCCCAATCAGACGTCTGCGTTGGTAGACTGAAGCTGTGCACCTGCGAGGGCCACAGAGGCATCTCTCATCCCAGAATGCACTGCAAGGACAGGAAGCTTCTTTATGGTCGTTATTCTGCCGTGGTTGGTGCAGCAGGCGTGGCTGAGTGATGTCTTAGCTAAAATACATCATTACACTGATACACACCTGATACTGACCAGGGAGATACGAGGGCCTCTCTCTCTCTCTCTCTCTCTCTCTCTCTCTCTCTCTCTCTCTCTCTCTCTCTCTCTCTCTCTCTCTCTCTCTCTCTCTCTCTCTCCTCTCTCTCTCTCTCTCTCTCTCTCTCTCTCTCTCTCTCTCTCTCTCAACCTTTGTGTACATCAACGATTGCTCCAGATGGACACGGCCCCTCATGGCTCAGACCATGTGGTCAGACCATTTGGATTTATTGCCATGACCACGAGTTGACCAACCGCTGACACGAAAGCTGATTCTGAGCTTGAGCTCGTGAAATCTGCAAACTTGGCACACATCTACCAGGGGACTGTTGGACTAAATGCTGAAACAATCATACCAATACGACTAAAGGTGGTTGAGAAATACCATGAGATGTCAAATATATGCATCTTTGCCATGTTTAAAAGGATACGTCATTGAGTCCCAAAGACGCAGGCTCACCACTCCAGGATGGGTCCAGAGGGGCCTCCATCGTGGATCCTCTCCACAGCAAAGAGGCTGCATTGGTTTGAAGCTCCTCTATCTAGACCGCGGCATCTCTCAGTGCTGGCCTTTAAATATACACATCATGAATACGTCTGGTTGATTCAAACCAGGCAGATCTCACTGGAAACACGGAGAACATTCTGCCACAGTTTGTCTTGGAGACATGGTTGGGGATGATTCAGATGTTAACTTCCTTTAACCCTTTCTTTATGGCCCACCGATGCTACTTCACCATGGTTACCAAGCTCACGTCTGCGCAAAGAATGAGGGACTCCTTCTCAAGATAGAGTCCGCTCCTCCCCTACGGTCTCCACCTGCAGGAGGCTGAGTGGAGGAGCCCAGGACGGCAGCACAGGGCCATGCTGTGCAGGAGGTCGCCGGTTTGAATCCCGACTCGACCAAACACATTGTGAGACACTCTCACAAGCCAGAGATTTAACCCCGGCTTCACCGAGATGAGGCTTAAAGGCCATCAGTTAGCCAAGGCTTCACCAGAGGGTCATAAAGAGTGAGTCTCCCAGTCCGCTCGTCATCGGCCCATTAACAATAACGCTCCCCTCCGGCAGCGAATAATTCACCTCAACGAACCCTTCAACCTATCGATATTTATGACTTCAACATAAAACAGTCGGGTTTGATTTGTGGCCTCGTCTCCTCTTCCACTGAGGAGTTGTTTCACTGTGAGCGCATGAACACGTCTGTGCTGAGCTCGCCTAACACTAAATAAAAAACGCTCAAAAGATCACAAAGGTCCGTCCAAGTCCTTAATAGGAGATCGCCGAGAGGGAGAGAGCGAAGCGGAGCAGCGAGAGACGACGCCCCCGTGGGCGGGAGAGTCTGGGAGGAAGGGAGACGCAGCCTGCCTCCCCCCGGAGCATCGGAGAGGGAGGCCAGGAATAGACCCTCCTCCTCCTCTTCCTCCTCATCCTCTCCGACACCTGGAGACGGGGCGTTGGGGTGGGGGGTGGACCGGAGGATTAGGGATGATCTGTGCATGCAGCAGGCGCCGTTCACTGTGCGGATCACAACGATTGGAGGAGGAGCTGTCTCCCACTCCAGATTACACAACATCTGTTCTGGAAGTTCACGGAACAACGAGGGGGCGAGCGGAGAGGAGAAACTTCTCAAGGCCCCGGTGACATAATCAGGACGGGGAAGTGATTCATGCTGGGGGATTTGTTTGGGGGGGGGGGGGGTTAATGCATTGCATGCGGCCAACATGAGCCCTGCGGTGTCGGCTGATGGTTCACCTGGGGGTGGAGGACCGGGTAGGGGCGGGCGGAGCAGATAGTGCCGATAAAGAGGCTTCATCGATCCGGGTACGAGCAGAGGAACAAGAGCCGCACTAAAGCAGGTTTGACGACCGCGGCGGCAGGGGAGCTGCTCCCGTGTACGAGCCAATCGCGGCCGGCGGGGGGAGGGACACTTCCTCCCCCCGCCGCCGTCGTGGTGTGGCCAGATTCAGGTCAAGCGTGTAGTCAACTGCAGCAGCCGCGCTCAGGGTCAGCCCCGCGTTGCCATGGTTACCGCAGTGCTGGATGCTGCAGCAGAGCAGGCCCTCGGAGGCACACAGAAACCAGGAGAGGATGAGGAATGGGGGGGAGGGGGGAGGGGAGGGGGAGGGGAGGGGGGAGGGGTGTTGCGGGTGTGAATTTGAAAGCTTGTTGCCACTGAGAGGGAGAGCGAGAGAGAGATGGCGCCAGGGAAAGAGCAGGAGAGAGAGAGAGAGAGAGAGAGAGAGAGAGAGAGAGAGAGAGAGAGAGAGAGAGAGAGAGAGAGAGAGAGAGGAGAGAAGACGCAGCGCAGCGAGCCAACACCGCTCCGATGTACATGTGCATAATGTAGAGAGAGAGAGAGACGAGGAGGAGACAGAGAAAGCAGAGAGAGAGAGAGAGAGAGAGAGAGCAGGAGGAGACAGACACATAGCGCCAGCCCGCAGCCAATCACCGCTCCGATGTACATGTGCATAATGTAAAGTAAGGAGTCTCTGTAGTTCTAATTTGTGATGCATAACACTGGATAGAAACCCTGGCTGCTGCTGCCGTTGCAGTCATTGGACATATTTCTGCAACACACATTTTACCTTGGAAGAAAGGGAAAGTAGGTTTAAATATTTGTCCCCTACAATACTATAGCCTGTAGGCCTACAACAGGAATCAGTATTCATGGAAGTAAATACAAACGTCCCATAGACCCGGCTACAAGCTTTGGCGTGGTTTTGAGTAAAACGATTTCAGTTCACGAAATGTTTCATTCTCATGTTAGATTAGCAATGCAATTTGGACTTACGTCAAACCAAAATAAGTAGTCCTAAACACAATCTTAGACTAAACACAATGCACTTTCATACCGTTGTAGCTGTAGCAGCTCTGAGGAGTCCACATCTGCGGGCTGGTAGAAGTCTAAATATCCAGAAGGCTTCTTATAATCGCAGAGAGAGAGCGAGAGGGAGATGCTTGTTTCTACCGAGTTCGTCGAACGGGCTACAACATCCGCGCCGGTGTTAAAAATAACCCCGGTCTCAACAAGCACTTCTGCATTTTTTAAAACGACTTTGAAAAAGGAGGGAAGCGAACTGTTGTCATCCCGATGAGCGATTATCTGTTGGCGCTCGGGTCCGTCGTCCGCAGCACCCCGCCTCTCCACGAGATGCCAAGGAGCGTCCG
>OLKM01001165.1:103541-151041 GCA_900291075.1 Melanogrammus aeglefinus | reverse complement strand
GTGTGTGTGTGTGTGTGTGTGTGTGTGTGTGTGTGTCTGTGTGTGTGTTGGTGTGTTGTTGTGTCCTGTTCTTGCTTCGATGTTTCTCAATGTAATGCATATGAGCAGACCCACAGGCACTTCCTGTCCCTCAGCTCTTTATCGATCAACAGATCCATCCTCTCCTGGCAGTGCAGGTCTTTACGCGTAACCGCAACCAAACCAGAACCAAGGAAACCCCCAACAGAAGAACCAATCGGACCGCTCCACACAGCAGCCCCCTGAAGGTCTCCTGCCCCCCTCAGTGACGCGGCCCGTCTCAGCGAGCGCTGCTACAACATGCTCCACTGACTCGCCCTTTCTCCTCTCCGCCCGCTGCCATTGGTCGGACCGGGGAGCAGACGGAGGCTGCAGCTCGGTCCTCTGCCTCCATTGGTGGAGAGCTGTGCTCCGGACTGCCAGGGCACAGAACCACAATCAGGGGCCAGCCATGAGCCGGACATTTAGACATAGAACGACTGAATAAGCTGACTGGTGTGGTTGGAGGCGGGAGACTTCACCGGTAGATGACAAACAAACGAGACGGGGCACAACGAACAGATAAACGTTTAAGTGTACAAAGCAATTGTTTACTTCCATGTCGGTCACATTAGACCCACGCGCTCACAAGATACTCTGATAACTCAATCAGCTTGTTTCATTCTTCCTAAACACTGTAATTATCAGCCCCAAACCAGTGCTGGCAGCATCGATGGTAACGTTATCCATACGGATGTGGTCTGATCACAATACATCTGTCATCTTAATAACACCACAACGCTGAGATGTGTGTCCAAAGCCGTGGCCCGAGCGAGACATCTTTTTACTTTGACGCTCACTGATATCGCTGGGCAGATGAAGGCCTGTGTGGGGCGCAGAGTCACTGGACCACGCGGTGCAAGGACTGCCCCAGGGCTCTGTCGGTGCAGTACGTCACACCCTGCTGTGGATAGACTGATCAATTAAACACGAGGTGTTGCCAATCTGGTCGGAGGGAATCCCGTCCAGTCTAACCTGCTCCGTGGCGCTGGCAGCGCTGGGTGTTGATGTCCTCAGGATCTCCCTCTTCGTGAAGGTTACGTGAAGTTAACACTGGCCGTTCTATTTGACAGATATTCTATACTTTAATACCTGCTTTGTTCCAGTGTCATATTTGCTCTCCGCTTATTTTCATCTAGAGGGAAAAAAGCCAACGTGAATATGAAATAAATCTGCCCCACATCATGAATCAATCAATTATCAACAAGTTCATGGACAGGTGGAACATTTGGTTTGAGTGGATACAGCCAAGTGCACCCTCTCATCAGACGGGGCGATCGATGGAGCAGAGGACAGAGAGCTGGTCAGACACAAGACAGCTGGCTGGCAACTAGCCCTACGCCGTGTTTTTCTGTTTGCATGCATGTGTGTGTGTGTGTGTGTGTGTGTGTGTGTGTGTGTGTGTGTGTGTGTGTGTGTGTGTGTGTGTGTGTGTGTGTGTGTGTGTGTGTGTGTGTGTGTGTGTGTGTGTGTGTGTGTGTGTGTGTGTGTGTGTGTGTGTGTGTGTGTATGTGTGTGTGTGTGTGTGTGTGTGTGTGTGTGTGTATGTGGTTGTGTGTATGTGTGTGTGTGTATGTGTGTGTATGTGTGTGTGTGTGGTTGTGTGTATGTGTGTGTGTGTGGTTGTGTGTATGTGTGTGTGTGTGTGTGTGTGTGTGTGTGTGTGTGTGTGTGTGTGGTTGTGTGTATGTGTGTGTGTGTGTGTGGTATGTGTGTTGTGTGTGTGTGTGTGTGTGTGTGTGTGTGTGTGGTGTGTGTGTGTGTGTGTGTGTGTGTGTGTGTGTTGTGTGTGTGTGTGTGTGTGTGTGTGTGTGTGTGTGTGTGTGTGTGTGTGTGTGTGTGTGTGTGTGTTCACTGACTAGCCTAGAGACAGCGATCATGAGTGACATACGCTCATTGACAAACACTTGGATTAGAGCCATCTGGTGCACATGACCCTGGACTGCTCTGCCACATCATTCATCCACATTCATGCCATTCTACCATTCATCCATCCATCCATCCATCCATCCATGTACAATATTATACCATTCATTGCATATATTAATCAGCACTCTTTTCATCAATCAAAGTCTCAATTCAACCATCCATCCATCTACAGAGTCATTCATTCATCAATCCCTCCATCTATCAATTCATCCATCCATCTACAGTATCAGCCATCTACCCATCCAGTCACCCGTTCATAACCTTGCCGGTTAGGGGTGCTGACTGCCATCCCATATCGCAATCGGAATGCGGAGACCAATAAGTTGGTGATATTCAGCTCATTATCAATTAATATTGAATGAACGGCAAAGAGATAATTAGAATCCCAGGTGAATGCAGAGACTTCACACATCGATATGATCTAAACTAGAGCCGTCGTGTCACTGGGCCAGCCTCCTGCTGGCTGAGCAGAGCATCGTCACATCGTCATTAAAAGATAAACGCTGGTCTGTGTGTTTCTGCAGATTCAGGTTAAAGGCAGACAACTCAGAGCTCTTTTCAAAACTAATCTGGCCCAAAAATAAATCAGCAAAAAGAGAAACCCACATGGATCTGTTCTCCAAGGCCAGCGCGGGGTCCAAACACAGCGGCTTACAGAGCGAGTGTGTGTGTGTGTGTGTGTGTGTGTTGTGTGTGTGTGTGTGTAGGTGTGTGTGTGTGTGTGTGTGTGTGTGTGTGTAGGTGTGTGTGTGTGTGTGTGTGTGTGTGTGTGTGTGTGTGTGTGTGTGTGTGTGTGTGTGTGTGTGTGTGTGTGTGCAGACCCCACCCTGACGTGGTGGCATCAGAACAAGGAGGTCATGCCGGGCGTTGGGCACGCCGTACGCTCTCTGGGTGATTCGTAGTGACACCGTCCAGCTGGGTGCCATGATGTCTGCTCCATCCCATAATCACCACACACACACACACACACACACACACACACACACACACACCACACACAACACACACACAACACACACACACCACACTCTCACACACACACACACACGCACACACGCCGCACGCACACACGCACCACACACACACACACACCACACACACCACACACACACCACACACACACACACACACACACACACCACACACTTGTTTGGCGTGCGTTATGTGTTGCGTGTGTGCGGTGCGTGATGGGCGTGCGCGTGCGTGCGTGCGTGTGCGGTGTTGTTTGCGTGCGTATTGTGTGCGTGGCGTGCGTGCGTGGCGTGTGGCGCGTGTGCACAGCGTCCGCCGTGCCTGCATGTCCTCGGTGTCGTCTTAGCGGGGCTGGCCGCCGTCTCCCACTGGGGAGGGTGCGCGTTAGGGGGTACCCGTGCTGCCACATCAACAGTGTTGAGGCGGATGTGACGCGTGCGTGAGACGACCGCTGTCACGTGAGCTCCGTGGAAAGAGCGCGCAGAAAATAGACGAACCGATCCGATCATCTGTAGCCTCTGGCCTCATCTCAATCATTAAGTGAGAATATAGTGGAAGAATACCAAACCATTCAAAAATACCTTATCTCACACCTCTCCACCTTAACAAAACACAGGTTACACACTCACCTACACACAAACACACACAAACCTGTCTTCAATAATGAAAGTGTGCTACAGCTATATTTACATGCAGCGTTGCAATTAACATTGAGATGTTATGACGTGCCCTCAAAAAATACAGAGCAATATTATACAAGTACAACACTATCCTTTGGAGTGGCCACTATTTATTAGTAATATGGATCACAAAACGGATGACGTCAATTAGTCATCACAAGCGTATCATCAATGCCAATGAGGCAAGTAGTCCGCATCAGAAATAGATGTCACAGCAAATTACAATGTCATTGAAGCGGCCTTTGGTGGGCTCTTATTAAAGAGCGCTCCGCCGTTAAACACCGTCTCGGCTCACAGCGGGAGGGCCGAACCCCGGCTCCTGACATTTGGGTCTCCATGGGAACAGCTAAATACACAAGCAGCAGCATCAGCAGCAGCAGCACTGTCATCAGTCTCCACTTGCTCCTCGTGTGATGCGCTCGTCCTCGCGGTTCCCTTGAGGGGTATGATACCCAATTAATTACCCTCACCCAAGGGCATCATGGCTGTCATTGTATTCAATTATTAATACAGTGACAATATCACGTAAAAAAAACCAAAAGATCACGACACATATGCAACCAGCCCATTCATTGAGGCGAGTATACAAGACAGTGACGCCATTCCCCAAATATAAACCTAATGGCCATGATGTGTGAGTGTGATGTAGTCTATAATGACATGGCACTGCATATGACGTCGTGGGCGGTAAACGTTGCTTTTAGCGATGTTAACGAGGTCACATGGAAATGCGTTTCCTTTTCCGATCGATCGCTTAGTCACGGTGTGAAATGTAAATAATTATCCACGTTTTATCATCCATCCGTGCGTCCTTTACACTCTCGCCCCCCGTCGCGGTGCACGGCCAGCGTTGGTTGCATACAAATTTAGATCGTTTCGAAACGCTGACAGACCCTCGCCTCTGCAGACGATGTTGGTCTACGGGAGGAAGAAAAATGTCGCTGCTGCTGCTGACCCAGCCGCAGCCTTTTTGCGAATCCAAGCGCAATCCAACCTTGACATAGGATGAGTGCGTGTGTGCGTGTGCGGTTCAGGTCCATGATGATCCATACCTGATCTGTGTTCCCCCAAGCGGACCTCAGTGATGTTGCTCGGGTCACTTTGAGATCTCCCCCGCTGCAGCACGCAATCTTCCTCCATTCCGTCCGATGAAGCCATGGTGAGGATGATGATGGTGCGAGAGCGTAAAAAAATAGATCTAAAGTAGCCTACACTTTGGTAAGAAACTGGCCCGAGCACATGGATGCGTTGCCAAATAATTCTAGCGACGTCTGCAGACCAAGGTCACGAGCATCAAGTGGCGATGGAAAGGGAACGAGGGAGGACCGCTGCTGCTGCAGCTCCCGCTGCCCCAAAAACATAAGAAGCACTCCTTGGGAAATCCATTACGCGCGCGCGATGTGCAATGGGTGTGTGTGTGTGTGTGTGTGTGTGTGTGTGTGTGTGTGGTGTGGTGTGTGTGTGTGTGTTGTGTGTGTGTGTGTGTGTGGCCTGGGAAGGCAGAGCGCGCTCCTAGTCCTGATGACGCGGTGGATGTGGGCCACTCGGCTACAGGTTTCGGCCAGTTTCGTTACAGTAGTATATGTAGGCCGAGGCGAAGATTCATTACTCTTCTTCGTCTGGTTTGGAGCGTCTCAGAATAACGTTAATAAGCATCCAATAAAAGAGAATAAAATGCAGGTTTGGGGCTGTTATGTTCCAAGAGAGAGGAGGCACATCACTGAAATACCCTTTGTATTTATCCAATAAAAATATAGATGAAAAGATTTAACATAAAAATGTTGTCAATTTGGAATTAACAAGGTTTTGGTACGAGACGATATTTGTCGCTTTCATTTTTAGAAATTGGCGTACCATGATTCACATGCACACCTTGTTATGTTCGAAACACCTCCACCGATTATACATTTCTGAAGATGGAGTTTTAACAGAATATAGCTAAGATGTGCAGCAACGAAATGCCTTAAAGATAGAATATGATGCACACGCCATGGAAGATATCCTGCTGCATCCCATAATAATACCCCACTGGCCACTGTGGTTCATGTCACTAACTGTAACGGCCGTTTTCTCACTGTCTCCGTCTTAGACACAGACCCGAGAGGCGCCACATTCATCTCTTCAGGCCATGAGCAGCACTGGAGCAGGCTCGAGGTCTCACGGTTGCCTTTGGTTACAGAGCCCCCGCCCCCCCCCCCCCCAGTGACGCTGGTGTGGCTCTACATCCTCTGCATGTCACATTCAGAAACCCACTCCCACACCAAAGGGCAGCTACGTTGGTCAACTGTGGAAAACGTCAGCATAAACGGATCTTAACACGCTTTTCTATAGGCCTGCATCCACGTAACGTTACTGTCACACTCAGTGGGATATCATTTGATAGATTCTGCATTAAAATGGGTTTTGATCAAATTTCTAGCAAGAAATGTGTATTGTTCAGTGATTGTATATGATGTCAGTAAGAAGTCAAAATAATCAAAATGACATTAAAACACATGTATTTCAAATTTATGTGGAGCAATGAGCTACATTTTTATTCAGAATATTGGATTTTTAACTGAGAATGTCAGCCATCCGTTTGACCCTTCCGTCACGTATTGGGACGCAGGCCTGTAAGGTAGGCAGGACACATTATTGGTGCTGCTCTTGTGAAACCTCGTTCTCCAATGTGGACCAACTTGGTTATATTGTACTGGTTTGATACTTGAATGGTTACAGTGGTGGTAGATTAAATAATTAAGTTTATATGGATGTTGTATCATATACCAACAATGTATTATGTGAATAATATGCATGAAGTAGATGCAATGTATTAAAAAGTTTAGCTTGACAATAGCCAAGTGAAATTACAGAATCAAACATGTAAAGTCACAATGTAGGATTAACATTTACAAAAGACATTTGGTACAACATAATATTTATTTTTGTCAAGAGCACATTTTCCCAATGAATCATTTCAAAATGTCAAAACAATTCAGCAAGCAAGCAAAGAGACATGTGCAAAAACCCTTCCTCCCTAACCAGCTCTGTCCCTGACTCTAAACCCTGACTCTCAACCCTGACTCTCAACCCACTAAGGGCAAGAAGACACTCCTTCAGAGTGCTGGTTCGAACCATGGAGAAGCAAGAGGAAGGGAGTAGAGAGGACAGTGAAGTAGTGAGGTTAGTTAGGGACAGACATGAGGGAAGTGAGTGTGGAAGTACACGGTTAAATGTGGGGTCAAGGTGACTCAGACTTGAGTTCATTGACCAATCAGTCTCAGACTGCTGTAGCTGAGGAGTTCTTCTTGTGGCTCAGATGAACCGAGGGGACGGGAACAGCAGGATCAGGTGTGTGTCCTGGACCACCAGCGTCCTATAACAATAGATGACATGGATAATGTTCATTATTTAAAAGGATGCAACATTATTTGAACCAAAGGGACGTCATTAAGGATCAGGTGGGCTTTAAGGCACCTTGCATCATTGTATTCTGAAGCCTTGGGGGTTGAACCCAGCACTATTCGGCTGAGAGTTGAACACCCAATCCCGTACCCCATCTGGCCCCATACGAGTCCACCATTCAATAAATGCAAACTTACAAGGACTACTTGCTGGTAGAGTCCTGGTCGATCTCCGGGGTCACAGCTCCTCCATCAGCTCTCTTCTGCCACGGAGTCCTGGTCTGTAACAGACACAGCGGAAGCTTGGCTCTAAAGTCTGCTAACAAATAGCTTCAGTTTGCCATAACGTCTGGTAACAGCATCAGTTTGCTCTGTACACGCCCCCCCCCCCATCAGTTTATGCTACTTTACAAGGAATACATGTTGGTAGAATCATAGTTACCCTCAGTTTTCACCCTCCAGATGTATCGCTTCTCCATCAGTTGTCCGTCCAGATTCCCGGTCTGGTTACAGACATAGTTGGGCATTAATAAGGTATGGTAACAATCACAGTAGAAGAATTGCTCTAAAGTCTTGTACAAAGTAACAGTGCTAGTTGGACTGGCCTGGCAACAAACACAGTAGTAGTTTGGCTCTAATGGCGTGTAACAAAGTAGCAACTTTAGTTTGTCTGGTAAACAATCACATGAGCATTTCTTGACTTGTAATAAAGCGTTTGTTCTGTACAAGTTCTACATTGACTTTATGCAAACTTATAAGGACTCCCCGTTGGTTGGAGTCCTGGTCGCCCTCCAGAGTCACAGCTCCTCCTCAGCCACGGAGCCCTGTAACAAACACGGTGGAGGTCTGGCTCCAACATTTGATTAAACATGTAGTTTGGCATAACATCTGGTAACAGCAGTAGTTTGCCCTTTAAGGCCACCCTGTTATGTATGGAATACTTGCTGGTAGAGTCGTGGTCTTTGTCCAGATCTACAGCTCTCCACCAGCTGTCCTCGGGTCCAGCTCATGTTCTGGTAACAAAAACACAGCCGTAGTTTGTCTCTTAACACATGGCAAAGAGCTGTAGTTGGCCTGCTCTGGTGATGTAAACCCAGTAGTACATCCGTTAAACGCAGTGGTAGTTTGCTATAACTCCTAACAGCAGTAGTTTTCCCTTTGCAAGTCCACCATGTTTCAGTTCAGTCATGCAAACTTACGAGGAATCCTTGTTGGTAGAGTCCTGGCTGTCTTCAGGAGTCCCAGCTCCTCGTCGCCACAGAGTCCTGGCCTGCAACAAACAGCAGAAGTGGGGCTCCAACGTGTGGTAAAAACAGATGTAGATTGTCTAGTATAGTAACAAACCGTGGTAGTTTATGGTAGCAGTATTCTACTAGAAGTAGTAGGGAGAGTGATAGTCACATTAGAGTCAGGCTCCATCTGCCCCACGATGGACAGCCTCCACCCGGCAGGACCTCCTCCAGCTCGAATCCTCCATCAGCCAGGTGCGGCTGCAACCCCTCACACCTTCTGCATTTGAAGTTCCTTTGGAAAATGGTAGCCAGTATTTCAACAAAGTCTACAAATTGACGTCGTCAGCCAGCCATACAGCTACTATGTCCTAGCAGCATTAGTAACAAATGACCCATACACAACCCCAGTATGAACGAATATCACAACTTTGGCACAGGATTAAAACGGAAGATGATAAGAGCCCTTCTACAATAACTAGCCACCAGACCTAAAAATAACCTCAGGGTTTCAAGTGTTTCAGATGAGCTTAGTGATGGTTACCCTCTGGTCCAATCCAGTGTGGCATTTCTCTGGTCTCCAGCTGCGGTTCCTGGTCCTTCAAGCCTCAGTCTCTGGTCCGCAATCCCTGGTCCCTGCCTCTGGTGGCCCAGTCAGCCTCCGTGTGCCCCATCCAGAGACCCCTGTACTAATCAGACAGCCTGTTAAAAAACACAAATTAAATGTTCATTAGTTAGACAGTCACACACCCACATGGTCTGTGCATTTCAGCTACAGGTTTATAGTAGCATTTTCCCAACAATAAACTTATTTTACTCTTCTGAACAGTTATGCCATTCATTTCTTTAATTAAACTATTTTTTTTAAACTCAAGCTTAGAAAATGTTGCAGACACAAAACCGACTGTCACAAGTGGCATCCTGTTACGGGAATGGAGAAAGCAGTCAACTAGTCTAAAGAAAAGCTTCAGCCCTTGCCTTGAAACCAACCTGAACATACATTATACTCCTGCACCAGAGCTCTGACCTGCTGTGGAGGACTCCGGAAGTAGGTGAAGGTACGGCTCTGGGAGAGGAAGCAGACACCTTGAGACAAAATACACACTACCATTTTACCATGTACAGTTATAAAGTTTCTCCTGCTGCAACATGTGGGACACTATTTTAGCTGTTGGATACTATCCAGTTCATAACCCATCACAAAAGGGTAATAATCTAACGTCATGATTTGGTAGGGTTCAACTTCTGTGACAATTAATGGACCAGATATTTAGAATGTACCAAAGCTGTTAAAGTATCAAAGAACACTTAGCAGTATCAATATTAAAGTCAATAGTAAAATTATACTTGCCATATTAAGGTGCTGGGTTATATGGAAGCAATGCCATAAAATCCTTTAAAGTGCTGAAATCTTCATTGATGGTTAGAAATGCGCCCGCAAGTATAACGCAGATTTGTACGCAGCGAGAGTCTGTCAACGTGGAGCGCAATTATTGAAAAAAATATTGGTAGAATTTTGGAGAAATGCAAAACATAGACGGCCGGTATGTATTTTGAATGAGAAATCTAAAGTCTCTTGAGATTTGGGTCAGAAATTGAATTGGTCTTTCATTGGTGACGAGGTAACGCAAACGTCAATCCTTAACATACCCCAACAGGGTACTTTCATAAGTGATAGTTACGCAGATGCAAAACTAGAACGTACTGCCAGATGCCCCTTCCGGTGACTCAATTTAAATCAATCCAACTAACTGCGAAGTGTGTCCTTAAGGTTGTCAATACTACGCTGTTCAATGCCAACCATTTTGAACCTAAATTAACGGACTACGCTGAGAACCTTCCGGTGGGAAGGAAACCCAGCCGACTGGAATCTGAACATTCCAGCCGGAACTGACCCAGAAGTAAGGAACATAACCAGCGCCTCACCTTGAGCTGAGCGGAGGACGATCCTGAAGTCCAGCGAAGATCTTCTCACATAAATACAGCCAACAGACTTACCTTAAGGCGATCTGTTTGTTGCTGTTGGTTATAACTACTATTCAGTGTTACCTGTAACTTGCTAAGCACCCAGTGTGTACAAGTTATAACGCTTAAAACAATACGAAGTACACAGAACTACCTTGTATGTCCCACAACACATTTAACCCTCAAAGGCTTGCTTAAAAAGGATTAAATCCTTCAATGCAAAACTGACTACATTTGACCAGACAACAATTATCTTAATTCTGGGTACAAACCCTACAGATACAACCTAAATGTCTAGCTCAGAGAGCCATCTACAACCCTGCAAACGTTACCCTGAACTAACCACATCAACAATTGTGAATCATTAAAGAAATCTGAGGTTAAGTATGACGTGTGTGCATTTGAGATAAGGGACTGCACATAATTAAATTAACCCAATTCCTGAATTCCCATCTAACAATTGTGATTTAAAGATCGACAGACTTAACATGACAATGTTTCCTAATCCCCGTTATCTGCTCCGCAGTTACTCAAAAACTATGCACCTCCATCGCTATAGTGTTGCCGTACTAATGGAGGTGTGGTTTGAGTAAGCAGAGATTCATTCTAAGATACAATGCCGTCTGAAGCACACAATTCTGTAGACGCGCCCCTCTGGAGAAACCAAAGTTTGCGAAGCCGTAATGACATCAGTTACATAAACTGGAATATCCTTCAAGATGGCGACAGGGATTCTATAAAGAAAAAATGCCAAGAGGAAGATGCGTGTGTTTTTCCTCTCAGCCAATAGAATACAACTAAGGTTTTCCATCAGAGAACCATGGAACCCACAGCAACGTTCCCCTCTATACATCTTGACCCCAGTGAAGGTTTCCAAACGTCCTCAGCTGAAGAGCACAAATTCAGCTTGAGGTGGACCCGAGTTAGGATAGTTCAAAGATTGTTTCAGATTCACAGAACCCATCTCCCAGGTTCACCTAGCGAGGAAACAAAACAATATTTCAATCAGAAGATGTGCATCTGAAAGCAATACGACACAAGACACGGTCCACAGGGCTCACTGTCCATCCAGCCAGGTAGGAAGAGGCGCCCCACTACAGCTCTGAAGGGCATCTTGAATATCCATTTAGGTCGATTTCCAACTTCAGACTCTTCTTGTGGAATCTATTTGGTATACATCCTCCATTGTTCCTTATCGGTGTAGTTCTAATTTGTAGTCAGTGATCCAAACCAGCCATTTGCATCCTTTCTTTGCGCTTGATTCCAATCCAACTCCCGTCTTCCTGTCCAGTGTGTTGAGATATCATTGCGAAGCATCATTCCAGGCTCTTCACGTAGGCCAAGCCCTTAAGCAAACATGGTGCTCATCCATCCATTTCGATTAAGTTGACAATTCCAATACCCCATGTCACTCAGATGGACGCACACCAGGTTGAACCCAGGACACACGTAGAATCCATGCCAGGTCGTACCCGGGACACACTCGTTGAACTCCAATACCAGATCGAACCAAGGACACGCACGTGGAACTCCAAATACCAGAGCAAACCCAGTAGAACTCCAATACCAGAGTGAACCCAGGAAATATGTAGAAGGCCAAGACCAGAGCGAACCCAGGACACACACATATGCAGAACTCCAATACCAGGGCGAACCCTTGCCATGCTGACAAATGAACCATTTCCATCTCATGTCAAACTCAGATGCCACAGAGCAATACAATGTCAAACATTCTTGAAGAATATCCATCCTCAGTAGGCTGACAAGCCCTCAACGGGACCAGATAGAATCTTTCTGTGTACAGTGTTTTGTACACTCCAACCCTCAAGATGGAAGGCCAGCTGGACCTAGAAAGATGGCTCTTGTCAAATCAGAAACCATCTTGGAATGGCCCCCCAACTGTGACCATTTCTGAACTGGAGTTGTGCTCCGACAGCTGTGGAGGTAGAGAAACAGTCCCTGAGGCTTCACAATACATGGAGGAGATTGTTGAAATGAGCACTGTGGTTCTCTGGTGCAAGAACAAAGTAGTGTTCCAGTCGTTGAGATGAGGAGCACTCACATCTCCCCCTGGTGTTTCTCCTTTGGGAATCCCTGTCCCCATCTTAAAGGATATTCTAGTTCATGAAACACGCATCAAAACGGATTCTCAAACACTTGGTTTCTCCTGAGTGGGCGTGTCTACAGACCAGTAGACTTCAGACAGACCTGTATCCCATCATGCACCTCTGCTCACTCAGACACACCCTCATCGGTAAAGCGACACTCATGTGATGAAGAGCTCAGGAGAGTAGCGGGAAAGAAGGCTGAAGAAATCCGCAACCAACCCTGAAGTATGTTTTGGTTGTACCCACAGAATTCTCCATTACGCCTTACAACACTTCTAACCTGTACTTGAAACCACTAATACCAATTCAAAAGCTTACCAATGCTCCAATAAAACATCCACACTACTCAAAGCAATATTCACTCAACAGGTTAACCCAAAATACATTGCAGTGCCCAATAATAATGGTATGGAAACGATTGACTTACAGTTCGCAGGTCTTCATGGTTCAATGGGGATACTCACAGAACTGCAGCATCATCTCCACAATAGAACTTGAGAGCAAGAAGCAGATTCAAACTTCATTATCATTTTTATTTATAAATTATTCTCCCCACATTTGGGCACAGTATAACCGCTACCAACTCTGTTAAATATAATAAATTAAGGGCTTTGAGGATTGTGTAAAAAGTGTATATTGTTTAAGATAATTCAGCTTTTTAATCAAAATTATATTTTTTCTTTGACTAGCGTGAGTTACTTTTAATTATTTGGACAAGTTTGAATGTATGCACACTGAAATGTTACGTTAATTTAGACCTTTCAATTGATAGTTAAAACAACCAGAATCCCAGATTTCCATCTTACACAATCACTATTCCACATAGGCCTAGTCAATGCAATGGTGCTGCCTCTATAAACTCAGACATTGCGGAGCTGCAATGTCTACCATTTGATTGACAATCGTTTTAAAAGTTAAAATTCACGGTCAAACTTAGTAGTTAAATTTACAGCGATGCTTGACTTCCATCAGAAAGGGCTACAATAGATGGTTTCTGGCCGACGGTCTACCGCAGATCTAGACTCGGGCTGTAGGCCTACATTTCATTTAGGTACGTTTCTGGTTTCTCCTTACATCAGCTCCACATGAAATGCTCCGTTTTACTTCAAAAAGTCTTTGTAACCTGCGAAACGGAGAACGAGATGAATTAGTCACATCACAATTCAAATGACCCACGTCCTGGGTTTAGTAACACAATCATATCAGCCTACCTTGTCTGGGAGACATTAGGCTGCCAAACGGTGGTGGACCACCACGGGCTGTTCGATTCACTATGAACAGAACCCAACCTAAGTACAGAACCCAACCAGACGCAACAAATTAACTAATTAGCGCGCCATAGCGCGTGAGCTGCGGCAGGTTGCCTAATTAGCAAAACCCAACGCAGGATCGCCGCCCTCTGGTGGCCTTGGTAGTGGCGAATACATTTCAGCTCGTTGATTATCTTACATTACATCCTTAAATTAAACTAAAATAATAAGTGTGATTTCACTTATTTAGATTAAGCCTCAATGGTGCAGTGCACCGTGATGACCTGTTTGCAGAGCAACTCTCCTGTTCAAGCCCATGTATACTGTGGCTGTGCTTTGGAACGTGATTGCTGTTTCAATTGTCACTGGTTGCCAATTTAAAAATGGTGCATGCAACAAGCGGGTGTAAAAGTTATAATATACAATTCCTTCTTATGGATTCTACAAACTTGATGTATTTCTTGTGTCGTTCTAGAGCCACCTGGCGGCTCAATATCGCAACTGCACAGCTAGTGTTCCTCTCACTGCATCATTTTGTAGCCTACTACATCAAGTTTCAGAGCCACTGTTGACACCGTTTGTGTGTCGGATAATTTTGTACCAGAATAAAGAGAACTGGAGTGAAAGTAAATCCGGTGTAAACCCTCCTTCTCTAGACATCCACATGAGTCCACAAGCAAACACTAACCGTTAAGCTGAGGGAAAACGACTCCAAGGTGAACGCAACGGTGTCAAGAATGGTTTTAGAACTATGGTTTAAGAATGGTTTAAGATAATATCAGTAGTTTAAATTGAAGGCAGTCGGTCGCGAATGGAGCTTCCTTTGCATTACATGAATTTATCAATATCACAAATGAATCAGCATTATACTTACAATGTCATATAATAATATATCTATTGAACAAATAAAATACCTTACGAAGCCTAACATCATGAGACACATTGCCCTTGGTTTTAGAAGCAGCCACAGAGAGTGGCAGCTCTCTCTTCACCTCCTGACGCTACTGAGGATGTGAGACTAAGTGCGCTCATAGTGGCAACCAAAAGTTATTCCAAGCAATCATTTGTAGCACTTAAGACAAAAAGGAGATAAAAAAAAACTAACATCAGGTAGCCTGTGTTATTGTGTATTATAAGCAGGTTAAGAGGCTTATATAAATCCTAGATTCTTCGTGCCTGGTAGGGGTCGTTCCTTCAGGAGACTGTGAGCGTCGATTTGATAGAGGAGGATGGAGGTGAAGAGAGTGAGGGAAATTAAGTTGCTCTATGGGTAAGGAGAAGGATGTGGCATCGAAACATATAATACCTGTGTCAAGTCATCTTAATTCAGCTCCTATATTACTTCCTGTTGATTTATCATTTATATAAAATGGAAATATATTTCTTAAGTTTGGTCATTCAAATTTTAGATAGAAAGCCTTTTACTATAGAACTGCAATGAAGTATATTAAAGACCGGAGGTATAATAACATAATAACAATATAATATATGAAGTATAATATATATGTTGGCTTGACATAAATATAATACATAAAGGTAGGTATTTATAAACGGTTGCCACGATAAAACTGAAGACTGCACAATATAATAAAGTTGCATATTTGCGTTATTTATTGATAAGGAAGCGCGTTAATGTCATTTTCCACCTCCACACGTGATAAAAAAAACATCAACGGACTTTCCCCAGTGGGCGATGGAGAAGGGATAATACGCTATTGCATTGCATCGTTATTAAAATGTCAGGACTTCGACATGTTCACTGGGCCTGCCACACCGTATATTCAACTTTGCCAACAATTTATTCATCAATATAAAATGTTTATTAATGTTTAGTATAGTTATGATGGGCTGGGTCCAGGATCCAGAATTTGAGCAGTCCTGCCCAACAGCACATAACACTTTCGACGTGACGCACTGACGTCACGCCCCACACCCATGACGCACTGACGTCACGCCCCACACCCGTGACGCACTGACGTCACGAGGCCTGTCCGGAAAAGCGGAAGACGAAAGAAAACAACAACAGCTCGTCGTTGGGAGCGGGCAGCGAGCAGAACCTTTCGGCCACCCCTTTATCGGCGTCCCCGAATGCTAATAGTCGGCATTCACTCATATTCGTAGTTTCAGGAGAGCTTCAACGGAAAAATGTCGATATTTGGAAAGTTATTCGGAACCTCGGGCAAGGGTGGGAAGCCTCCCACCGCCCAGGAGGCGATCCATAAACTCCGGGAGACGGAGGAGATGTTGGCGAAGAAACAGGACTTTTTAGAAAAGAAAATCGACATCGAGCTGATGACGGCGAAGAAGAACGGCACGAAGAACAAACGAGGTGAGAACGTGTGTCCTGACTGCGTGTATCCCCGGCCGAAGGGGCTGTAAGGAGAGCTGACAAGTTGGGTGGCCTGGAGGAAGAGAACAAGGAAGTTCCCCACGGGCCACCTGAGAGGACGGCCGCGGCGGGCCGCCCCGCACCGGACGGTCACCCGGGGCCCACCGGGCGGATGGCCCGTGTCTGATAGTTAGACTGGTTACAGAATAATTGTGTTTTACATTCGAAGTTATAGCCGTTCTTGACTGGGTAGTTATGCAATCATTTTGACAGCATGACGATTATTGAGCAAGAGAAGGAGGCCACGCCTTCAGAGCAGCGAGCTGGCGCCTCCACCCAGACCATAGCCCCTCCACCCAGACCATAGCGCCTCCACCCAGACCATAGCCCCTCCACCCAGACCATAGCCCCTCCACCCAGACCATAGCCCCTCCACCCAGACCATAGCCCCTCCACCCAGACCATAGCGCCTCCACCCAGACCATAGCGCCTCCACCCAGATCATAGCGCCTCCACCCAGACCATAGCCCCTCCACCCAGACCATAGCCCCTCCACCCAGACCATAGCACCTCCACCCAGACCATAGCCCCTCCACCCAGACCATAGCCCCTCCACCCAGACCATAGCCCCTCCACCCAGACCATAGCCCCTCCACCCAGACCATAGCCCCTCCACCCAGACCATAGCCCCTCCACCCAGACCATAGCCCCCCACCCAGACCATAGCCCCTCCACCCAGACCATAGCCCCCCCACCCAACCATAGCACCCCCACCCAAACCATAGCACCCCCAACCAGACAGTGGCCACTGTCCTGTATGGCTCTGCTTCTGGGTCCCACACGGACGTGGTAATAATTTACAATGTAACCAGAACTGCAAAAAGTAGCGTTATGGGGAAAAATAGTCCAATATTCAGAAGAACCAGAACAAAATATTTACACTCCTAGAGGCGATATACTTTTTCTATCAAGTCTTCATACATTATTTTGTATAAAACAAGGGCAGTTTTAGTATTCCTTCAGAAACATGACATTCATAACAGAGGCAGGAATCCCATTAAAGAAACATTCAACTGCAATAATAAGAAGGCAAAGTTAAGAGTAAATATTCCAATGTGGACAGGTAGACATGTAGAACAATTGGACCTCTGATATGATGCGCTCTCATAGCCTCGTATCTTTACCACCCTCACAGCATAAACCAGCTGGTGTTTGTCAAACCCAGGGCCTGCCTACTGTAGTCTTAACGAGCCTTCCACACAAGGAGCTAACCATGTTAGCTCACCATCTGTTCCGTTCCAGAGGGCCTCATCACAACCCACTGGTGTTGGGGGAGTTAAACTCGACGTGACGTTCGATTCTGGGGGATGTAAAACACAATCCTGATGGGTTACTTATAGAATTGGTACCATTTATGATATGCTTTGTTATTGTCAATTGTCCATGTAATTTGTCCACCCAGAAAAAAGCGTTAAAACATAATACATATAGAGTGAAATTAGCAAAAGGCTTTTTTAAAAAGAAAAGTCTTAAGGTTTAGTTTAAAAACGGCTGTAGTCTGGGGGGCCTTCAGGCGGTCAGGGAGGGCGTTCCAGAGTCTGGGGGGGCTTTCAGGTGGTCAGGGAGGGCGTTCCAGAGTCTGGGGGGCCTCCAGGTGGTCAGGGAGGGCGTTCCAGAGTCTGGGGGGCCTCCAGGTGGTCAGGGAGGGCGTTCCAGAGTCTGGGGGGCCTTCAGGTGGTCAGGGAGGGCGTTCCAGAGTCTGGGGGTCTTCAGGTGGTCAGGGAGGGCGTTCCAGAGTCTGGGGGCAGCAGCTTGGTCTTGGGTGGTCTGAGGGTGTGAGTTGATGCAGAGCGACGGGTGCGTGAGGTGGTCTGGGGGGTGAGGAGCTCCTGGAGGTAGCGGGTCATGTCCGTGGATGCACTGGTGGGTGAGGAGGGAGACCTTGAATTCAATTCTGAATGTGACAGGGATTTTCACATGTTTATGTACCAGGCCCCACAAGTTAAACGTGGTGTGTCTTGAGTTCTGGAGGGGAACGTGGTGTACCTTCAGCCCTAGAAGGTTGGAGTATAGTGTCCTCGTCTTTGAATGGGATGGCTCTGGGAGCGAGTTTCTCTGTGAATGCATAAAGCCAGTTATTCTGTATATCCTCTCATTCTGGGGCTCCTTTGAATAATTCCACTCCAGGCTAATATGCAACGGTAGGCTCAACACAAATAGTGCTAGGAGCCAATGGCTGTGGACTTCCTGATAAAGCGTTGCCAGAGAGATGTGCGTGTCACATACCACAGCGGCCATTTTCTTTTTTTTCCCTTTTTTATCCAACCAGTCAAACAGGGAGTGTTTGTATGGCATGTACAAACTATGTCAACAAAGGAAATGTATAAAAAACTGAAATGAGAATCTAGATTGGTTTGACAACCTGACTTACATTACATTACTTACGGCCTCTCTGTACATTTAAAAAGTAGGGGTTAAAAAGCTGAAAAAAAAAACTTAAATGATCAACAGCCCTCCTGCCTTCAGGGTGGAAGCAGGTCAAAGCTGGACTGGTTATTGGATGATGTTTGTGGTTGTGCTCGGTTTGTGTAACAATAGCATCACTCCAGGAACACACAGAAGCCTCCTGCAGTAATCAGATTAGGATGAAACAGATCTCCTCTGATCTATGCTGGAGCCCTAACTCCCTGGATAGCTGCTGCTGTTGTCCTCCTTCCAGTAACCATGCACACACGCAAACAATCCCTCACGCACAACCACCACTTACCTAACAAGCAGAGAGAGAGAGAGAGAGAGAGAGAGAGAGAGAGAGAGAGAGAGAGAGAGAGAGAGAGAGAGAGAGAGAGAGAGAGAGAGAGAGAGAGAGAGAGAGAGAGAGAGAGAGAGAGAGAGAGAGAGAGAGAGAGAGAGAGAGAGAGAGAGAGAGAGAGAGAGAGAGAGAGAGAGAGAGAGAGAGAGAGAGAGAGAGAGAGAGAGAGAGAGAGAGAGAGAGAGAGAGAGAGAGAGAGAGAGAGAGAGGTATATTTGCTCCTTAAGGTATTGCACTGCTGCTGTTTGTGTGTGTGCCCCTTAAGGTGATATGTTATTAGTGGGTGTGCGTTGACTCCTCCTACACCTTCTCTAATGCTGCCTTGTCTCATTCACACTGAGCCTGGTCATTACAAACACACATTTATTTATTTTACACCCTCTATTTAGTCTACGGTGTGAGTCAGCAGGTGTGCCTCTCATATCTGCCTCGTTTACTCTGAGGTATTCCCCTGGCCACCACTCCTTCAGCACGGGGTGGACATTATGCATACTTAATTGTTCCCTCCAGGAAGTTTCCACTGACGTCATCGGCTCTTCATAGTGGTCAAAGTCACATCGAAGCAGTGGAGTGATTCCTTGACCCAAACCTTAAAAGAGTTTTGAGTTTAAATTCACAAGACTGAAGTGTGGAGCTCAGAAATGATTCTATGAGGAGATGTGAGCTCTTGGAGAAGTGAGAGTGATGTCTTCATGGTTTATCACCTGTACTGAGTAGTGTGGAGGGTAGATGAACAGGGGATCATTTGTTGATGACCCCCAGGCCGACTCTGCGGTATTGTGACTCTCCAGATGGAACCAGCTGACAGCGACCCAGCTCTGACTTTCATCTGATCGAAGCTAAACCCCCTCCACCCTAAACCTCCATCTCCTAATCATCCTCTAGGCTCCGCTGGCTGATGCGCTCTACCTGACACCGCGCTTTGCCTGGGAGCTACAATACGCTAGTAGAACTCGCTATGTATTTCTGGATTTGAATTAGTTAGATAATCTTAATTAAAACGTGTTGAAGTTCAAGTTATAATGTATACAAGTTGTATTTATATTATTATTTTTTGTGTAAGAAAAAAAATCATATAAATATATAAAGTAAGTAATTCAATTGGACAGACATAAAATGTATCCATTCAGTGACGGGGCTGATATTGTGTGTATTGCTGTGTCGTGTTTTTGTGCTGTAGGGCTCTATAGTGTTCTGGACTACTTGTATCATTGTTTCGTACTGCCCATGCTGCATCTATCACAGAGCAGTTCAGGGATGTCCTGCCAGCCTGGTAGATACTCTAGTCTGTTGACAGGACAAACGCATTCCCCACAGCACTTAATCATACAAAGGCTGTCTGGCCAAACCAGTTCATCCAGATGCTGACTGGAAGCCCCAACAACTTCTACATAATCATTCAGCAGACGCTTTAATCCAAAGCGATTTACAATAAGTACATTTGTCAGCGGAAGGAGAAACCAAAATATGTGGTTGGTGCAGTACAACTAAAAATCAAAAGTGTTTTGTGGGTTTCCTTTATGGAACCCCCAACAGGAACCTGATCTCCTACCTGTGTTGGGTAGGGCCCGTCAGGGGGGGGGAGGTTATTTATGACCCGGGCTCTGCCACTATATAAGGCTGGCAGGACGGCAGGCACATGCATTGCTCGCTCTAAATACAGAAAGGAGTTCCAATACCCACAGTGTACTGGAAGTGCCGTCAGAGTATAATTACCTCCAGGGAAAATATGTATTTAGTATAAATCGCCATAGCAAGATGCAATCAAATGAAAGACGATGATAAAACAGATCAAACTTCATTCATGAAGTGAAACCACACAGCAGGAATAAAAATAATCACAGTGATGCATTTCAGCGAACAGCAATAGAAGGTCCTTAAAGGGGACCTATTATACCACCAGGTCGGAGTGGGATCAGCCGTTACAAGCCGTTTTGAAAATCTGCCTCTTCTGAAACCTCAAGTGGGCGTGTCCACCTAGATGTGTGCTGGATAGATCAGTCTACCAGCCTACCCAGTGGACTGTTGCAAACGTTTCCCATCGCCATGTCATAGATCTAGGTTGACAGTGGACACGCCCACTGGGGATGTCTGAGGAGGCAGGTTTTCTAAACGGCTTGTAGCGGCTAATCACAGCCACCTGGTGGTATAGTATGTCACCCTTTAACAAGGGATACATTAGCGGCAGTCTTGGTTGGGGGCATGCTTTTAATTCATGATGCTAAGCTGACCAGGAGCCTGTCTCTCCCCGGGTCCCTCGCTCCCCAGCCGCCCTGCAGGCGCTGAAGAGGAAGAAGCGCTACGAGAAGCAGCTGGCGCAGATCGACGGGACGCTGTCCACCATTGAGTTCCAGCGGGAGGCCCTGGAGAACGCCAACACCAACACCGAGGTCCTCAAGAACATGGGCTTCGCTGCCAAGGCCATGAAGGCAGCGCACGAAAACATGTAAGATACACACACGCACGGAAATACACACGAAACATGGAAGATACACACACGCACGGAAATACACACGAAACATGGAAGATACACACACGCACGGAAATACACACGAAACATGGAAGATACACACACGCACGGAAATACACACGAAACATGGAAGATACACACACGCACGGAAATACACACGAAACATGGAAGATACACACACGCACGGAAATACACACGAAACATGGAAGATACACACACGCCCGGAAATACACACGAAACATGGAAGATACACACACGCACGGAAATACACACGAAAACATGGAAAGATACACACACACGATACCACGGAAATACACACGAAACATATGAAGATACACACACGCACGGAAATACACACGAAACATGGAAGATACACACACGCACGGAAATACACACGAAAACATGGAAGATACACACACGCCCGGAAATACACACGAAACATGGAAGATACACACACACGCACGGAAATACACACGAAACATGGAAGATACACACACGACACGGAAAATACACACGAAACATGGAAGATACACACACGCACGGAAATACACACGAAACAATGGAAACGATACACACACGCACGGAAAATACACACGAAACATGGAAGATTACACACACGCACGGAAAATACACACGAAACATGGAAGATACACACACGCACGGAAATACACACGAAACATGGAAGATACACACACGCACGGAAATACACACGAAACATGGAAGATACACACACGCACGGAAATACACACGAAACATGGAAGATACACACACGCACGAAAATACACATGTGGAGATACACATCAACATGTAAGACACACACACACACATGGAATAACACAAGCGGAGATACACCTAAACATGTAAGAGGCACACCCAAATGGATATACACACACGCAGATATACACACACGCAGATATACACACATGGAGATACACACAAACATGGAAGATACACACACCGACACACGCATGCAAACATGGATACAGCCATGTGGAGATACACACACACACACACACACATACTCAGACACACTCATGAAAGAAAATGCACACGTAGAGATACACACAGACAAGTAAGATACACAAGCACTCTCACATGGAAATGCACATAAACATGTAAGACACAAACACACATGGAATAACACATAAAACATGCAAGATACACACAACACACACATGGAAATAGGACACACGTAACACAGGCATGAAAAAGACGCACATAAACATGAAGGATACCAGCAAACACAGACATGACGATGCACATAAACATGAAAGACACGTAAACATGCAGGATACACACTAAGGAAAATACACACTTGAAGATGCACATAAGAAGTGAGTGGCAGGTAGTTTCCCTGTTAACCACCAGGGGGTGATGGTCCTATGTGTGCGCACGTGCCTGCATGTGTGCTTTTTGTCAACTCCTTGATGACAGAAGATCTATGAAGAGGCCTCTCAATGCAAATCCGACTGTGAATGCACACAAGCGTTGATTTTCCAATGTGTGTGTTTTTGCGTGTTTGTGTGTTTTTGTGTGTGCAGGGACATAGACAAGGTGGACGACCTCATGGCTGACATCACAGAGCAGCAGGAAGTGGCCCAGGAGATCTCAGACGCCATCTCAAGACCCGTGGGCATCGGGGACGACTTTGACGAGGTGGGGGGGGCCGTACACTGAGATTATCCATCAGATTACACTGAGATTATCCATCAGATTACACTGAGATTATCCATCAGATTGCACTGAGATTACACATCAGATTACACTGAGATTATCCATCACATTACACTGAGATTATACATCACATTACACTGAGATTATCCATCACATTACACTGAGATTATACATCACATTACACTGAGATTATCACATCACATTACACTGAGATTATACATCACATTACACTGAGATTATACATCACATTACACTGAGATTATACATCACATTACACTGAGATTATACATCAGATTACACTGAGATTATCCATCAGATTACACTGAGATTATCCATCAGATTACACTGAGATTATCCATCAGATTGACACTGAGATTACACATCAGATTACACTGAGATTATCCATCACATTACACTGAGATTATACATCACATTACACTGAGATTATACATCACATTACACTGAGATTATACATCACATTACACTGAGATTATACATCACATTACACTGAGATTATACATGGCATTGCAGTCACTGCGATGTGACCACTGCAGCTAAATCCATGCAGTACCGCAGTCTGAATACAGTCGGTAATCCTAGGTTGCAATGGCCGATGATGATTGATTACTTAATCATTAATAATGAATTATTCACATTAGGATTGGTTTCAGTAGATTATGATGGAATATAATGGATAATATACATGTGTATATATACTGCTTGTAGATGGATAGATATACAGTGTGTAAAATGATGTTACTGTTGATGAAAGTGGATCAGATAATGGTCGCCTAGCATAGATTCTACTGGAGGACAGTAGATGACGGATGGTTTCTACTGGAGGACAGTAGATGACGGATGGTTTCTACTGGAGGACAGTAGATGACGGATGGTTTCTACTGGAGGACAGTAGATGACGGATGGTTTCTACTGGAGGACAGTAGATGACGGATGGTTTCTACTGGAGGACAGTAGATGACGGATGGTTTCTACTGGAGGACAGTAGATGACGGATGGTTTCTACTGGAGGACAGTAGATGACCGATGGTTTCTACTGGAGGACAGTAGATGACGGATGGTTTCTACTGTGTGTTCAGGACGACCTGATGGCTGAGCTAGAGGAGCTGGAACAGGAAGAGCTGGACAAGAATCTTCTGGAGATCGCCGACACAGAGGACGTCCCGCTGCCAAGCGTGCCCTCTACCTCACTCCCCTCCAGACCAGGTACCCCTCACTGCCTCACTCCCCTCCAGACCAGGTACCCCTCACTGCCTCAGTGCCCTCTAGACCAGGTACCCCTCACTGCCTCACTACCTCTAGACCAGGTACCCCTCACTGCCTCACTACCTCCAGACCAGGTACCCCTCACTGCCTCAGTGCCCTCTAGACCAGGTACCCCTCACTGCCTCACTACCTCTAGACCAGGTACCCCTCACTGCCTCACTACCTCCAGACCAGGTACCCCTCACTACCTCTAGACCAGGTACCCCTCACTGCCTCACTACCTCTAGACCAGGTACCCCTCACTGCCTCAGTGCCATCTAGACCAGGTACCCCTCACTGCCTCACTACCTCTAGACCAGGTACCCCTCACTGCCTCAGTGCCATCTAGACCAGGTACCCCTCACTGCCTCACTACCTCTAGACCAGGTACCCCTCACTGCCTCACTACCTCTAGACCAGGTACCCCTCACTGCCTCACTACCTCCAGACCAGGTACCCCTCACTGCCTCACTACCTCCAGACCAGGTACCCCTCACTGCCTCACTACCTCTAGACCAGGTACCCCTCACTGCCTCACTACCTCTAGACCAGGTACCCCTCACTGCCTCACTACCTCCAGTCCAGGTACCCCTCACTGCCTCACTACCTCTAGACCAGGTACCCCTCACTGCCTCACTACCTCTAGACCAGGTACCCCTCACTGCCTCAGTGCCCCCAGTGCAGGTACCCCTCACTGCCTCAGTGCCCTGTAGGTACCCCTCACTGCCTTACTACTACCCTCCACACAGTCACTTGCTGTACTCCCTTTCTCATTCATTCACATCCTTGAATATTAAGACTGTTCTCAGGCTATGTTATATTAGTTTCGGAGAGCCTTCGGTCTAAAGTTATGATGATTAGTTTTGTCTGTTTACTACATTTCACACACCCCCTCCATATATGCCGAGTGATACGGTCCTGACCAACCTGTCTGTGTGTTTGTGTGTGTGTGTGTGTGTGTGTGTGTGTGTGTGTGTGTGTGTGTGTGTGTGTGTGTGTGTGTGTGTGTGTGTGTGTGTGTGTGTGTGTGTGTGTGTGTGTGTGTGTGTGTGTGTGTGTGTGTGTCTGCGTGTGTGCGTGTCTGCGTGTGCGTGTGTGTGTCCAGCAGCCAAGAAGAAGGAGGAGGACGATGACGACATGGCCGACCTGGAGGCCTGGGCGGCTAACTAAACTAGATTTACTAAGCTAGGCTAGCCCGCGCCGCGAGCCGCCACAGGCCCCTGTCTGTCTGTCTCTCTGCTGCCCCCTGCTGCCAAACTCTGGTTGAGGGGAGGGGACTGTGGGCTGCACCGCTGGCTGGCTCCTCCCCCTCCACTGCCCCCCCGACTATCAAACCCTCAAGGCTGCACTCGTGCCCTCGGCGGCCATCTTATTAATAATCCCCTGAGAGCTGTTCCCTAATCCAGATGCACACTTAGTAGTCCCCTTAATCCACCGAGTGTGCACTTATTCTAAGGGCTTCCCGTTGCTCTGGAGGTACTGTTAGACCTTTTATTTTATTTATAATAAATCTCGTTAAAGTGTCCTAGTTAGGTTGGAGTGCATTCTTGAGGAGGAGGTGGGGGGGGGCTTGGTACATGGCCTTGTTTTTTTGGGGGGTGGAGTGAGAAGAAATTATATATTCCCATGGGGGGGGGGGGGGGCAGAATCCCAAGTCCAGAAAAAGACGACATCACAACTACACGCCATTCCGCTGCTTCCTGTGATGTCATCTCTGGGCGCCGGTGCAGACGGGGCGTATAGAGCTTCCACCCTGACTGCTCTTCTGTCACTTACTGTCTACATGGTTTTCTCATATATAAAAAGACACTTTTCTTGATCAACTTGATTTTTTTCATCATCGTTTGCTGTCCAACCGGCTATGCAGAAACATTAGAATGAAACTCTGTGAGGAGGACGCGGGTCGGGGGGTCTACACATAAAGGGGAGGGTCCGTGACACAGAGCGGGGAGTGTGTGCGTGCGTGTTTTCTCAGCCATGTTGACTCCTCAAGTGTCCTTGGGCCTTGTAGGAAGAATCAATAAAAGCCCCAGCAGTTATTGTCCTCCCTTGTTGAGACATTCGATTTTGTTTCCTAACGCTGGGGGGGGGGGGGGTTGTTTATCTCAAGCATCCTCTTCTTTACCATCCAATGATCTAGAACCCTGTGTGTGTGTGTGTGTGTGTGTGTGTGTGTGTGTGTGTGTGTGTGTGTGTGTGTGTGTGTGTGTGTGTGTGTGTGTGTGTGTGTGTGTGTGTGTGTGTGTGTGTGTGTGTGTGTGTGCAGTGGTGATTTGAGAGTGCTGGGGGCCCCTCCAACCAACGTTCATCTCCTTTTACTGTTTTAAATAATCTGACCAGATCAGTCTTGATGCCCGCGTCCATCCATACATAAAGCACTTATTTTGCAAATGCTGCTCTGTTCTCGCATCAAAATACATTGAACAATGCGCCCCACTGAAACAGAGTCAGGGTTCACATTCATTTGTTGGCACTATATTAATACTAATATAGTTTAAATATAATATAAAATTCACACCTTACAGAAGTGTAAGTTACTTGGTATTAATTATCTCAAATGAGTTACTGCAGTTGAGACAATTTCCTAAGGAAAGAGTACTTTTGAATAGTTTTCTTAGTGCTTATAACCCTTGAAGGTGCTATGATATTCTGTACATTAATATAACGGCAAACAAACTACACATGTTGTTCATGGGCCCTGGTTGCCCGATCTCAGGGGTGCCCTCACTTTTCCGGCCTGCAAGCTACTTTCAAAGTGACCAGGTCAAAATGATCCAACTACATATAAAAATGCTAAATATATATTTGTTTATATATACTGAGTACGTACACTGATGACCTCCACTGAATGGAGTCAGCCGAGGTTGCTAGTTGGCTGGCTCCAAAGGACCATCAGTCGTGGTGGAACGGTATTTGGATTCATTTTCCTTGTGAGTAAGTTCCCAAATTGTCAATGAGCCCTTGACTTCAGCTCAACATCAGCTTATACTGTCGATATCTCATCTTCCACCGCAGACGTGCTCAGGTGAAACAGTTCTGGATTTCATCTTTCAGCACATAAATGTAGAGATTGGCTGGACCAAAGTCATGAACCCTTTGTCAAGTCTGTCGAGATGGTTTTGGTCAATCCAGCGGTAAATGCCAGAGGGATGATACTTATAAAAGAATAGTTATTGATTTATTTTTGGAATGTCACGCAATCTAGGTACCGCGTTCACTACATCTGAGATTGAGCGGTCCACCTCAACCGAGGCATTGGCGCCCCTGCGCTGGTGGATATCACAACACGGGCCCCCTTAGGGGGTCCAACCTGTGCTGAGAGGGAGATGAGGTCCCTGCAGTTACTAGAGCCATAGCTGTTCTCTCCCCTTATACGTCATAGTCCTCATCAGCAACACAGACGACCTGAAACCAAACGGGAGAACCGTTCTCAGAGTCGGCCCGCTCCTAAAGGAGAACCGTTCTCAGAGTCGGCCCCCTCCTGAAGGAGAACCGTTCTCAGAGTCGGCCTGCTCCTAAAGGAGAACCGTTCTCAGAGTCGGCCCCCCCTCCTGAAGGAGAACCGTTCTCAGAGTCGGCCTGCTCCTAAAGGAGAACCGTTCTCAGAGTCGGCCCCCCCTCCCTGAAGGAGAACCGTTCTCAGAGTCGGCCCGCTCCCTAAGGAGAACCGTTCTCAGAGTCGGCCCCTGCCTCCTAAAGGAGGAAACCGTTCTCAGAGTCGCCCCCCCCCTCCTGAAGGAGAACCGTTCTCCAGTGCCCCCCTCCCCTCCTAAAGGAGAACCGTTCTCCAGTGCCCCCCCTCCTAAGGAGAACCGTTCTCCAGTGCCCCCCCTCCTAAGGAGAACCAGCTGTGGTCTAATATATTATCTTAGATTAGATTAGATTATTTTTATTTCGAATGTGTAAAACAAGAAAAAAACAAAACAAAAACAAAACAACATATATAAAAAAAGAAAGCACAATGGTCTCACTGAAAACAGTGAAACTACACCTAACAGGAAACGGAAAACATGATGCGATGCACTTTCAACCACATCCGAAAGGGAGTGAGAAGAAGTCAAAACTTATGAAAATATATGACAGCAGAACATTCAGGGAAACTGAAGGCCTACTTTATCAGAACCCTAGAGTGAAACGGTTTCCATTTAGCGTGAACAAATATTGGAATACTTTTCATTCAAATGTTGTTTGTTTAAATTTTGCATTTAAGGTTAGAAGGGGGATAAACTAATTCCTCCCATCAGTGTGTTCGGTATAAACTTGCTCGAGGTCAAAACAAAATGCACTGATTAGGCCTCTGGGGTCAAGAGTCCTTAGGCTAGCCCTCTGGAACTGTGGGAACACACAGCTTTTTCTCTGAAGCCTGCCGCTAGCTTCCTCTTATCCTTAAGGAAAACATAAAAAAGCACATTTTCACGTTGAATAAAATAAGTTATTAATATATGTGAAATTAGATGAATTCACGTAGGCCTACTGCATGGAACAAACGTTTTTCATAAATATGAACACACTCCATTAATATCACACTAGCGTTCGACTTGGAATGGGTAGCTTGAAGGGACATTAAATGCAGTTTATGAGTTGGGTACTTTCGCCAATAAGAGATGTTGCTTTAGACGCAGAATGCTTCAGATTGTGTGGTTTAAATGGTTAAAATGTAACTACTGTTTGCTCGTCTCAAACGATGCACATCGTGTGCCCTTTCGATGTGTGTCACACACACACACACACGCAGGCACGCGCGCGCGCACACACACACACTCTCACACACACACACACACACACACACACACACACACACACACACACACACACACACACACACACACACACACACACACACACACACACACACACACACACACACACACACACACACACACACACACACGTTGACCTCGTGTAACTGATAATCATCACAGTTGACAAAACAAATGTTAAATATTGATTCAGAATGTTATCGGTAAGAATGCAATAATTCATAATTCAATTATGCAGGGCCAGACGGATGTACGCCCACTGCTCATCTCTGCCCGCTATTGGCCAACCCTCCCGATGTCCTCCAGACCAGTCATAGCGCTCTCTAGAGGAGGCGGGATCTAGGGCAGCCAATGGGACGGCGGAACAGGTGGATTGACATCTGGAGCACATGAAGACCGCTTACGGTGCGTTCCTCCCTTGATAAAGTCACGTTGTACCGTACCTCACTCTCAGTCCGTCTCCCAGGCCGCCGTGTAATTCTCAGTACACCCGAAACACACCACCAAGAAACCAACCATGTCTGAAAAGCTTGCCTTCAAAGTCGGTGAGTATGCAGCCTGCCCAGCCTTCATATCCGGAGGAGGACCGCGTCCGGTACCGGTGGCGTGGCCCCAGAGGAAGCTTCATTGTTGTCAATAAATAGCATGATGCATGTTCCCCGAGTGTTTCAGCCTACTCGTACGTACACGTTAATGTGTGTACGTAATGGGGTTCTTTAGCTGGGTTTAATCGTGGGCTTTAAACCGGTTCATTGACAGTTTATTGTTTGAATCCCCTGCAGGAGCCGTGGTTTCATAAGCTAGCACATGGCCGGAGTTGGCTGTGGCGCACCCCCCCCCCCCCCCCCGGGGGGTCTCCTTTTGGTTGTTCATAAAGTCTATAGCATTTTGCGTTGGCTTTTGTACATCTCTTCAAGTCGTTTCTTTTCAATTGTTAACGTTATTACACTTTTTTTAATGAATCAATGTGTTACTCTTGGCCACATTTCAAAAGCCATGGCTCCATCGTGTACAGAACTTGGTATTCCAAACGCTGGTATTTGTAGTTTATTGTACAACCACAAGCCGCTGTGTGTTAATACGCAGGATGTTTTTGAAAACTACAACTCCTATAACTCCATGCTGTCATCCGCCGGAATGGAGACTCAAAAGGCAGAGCGCAAAAATCTGCGGTTTATACATGATAGAGAAATATAAGATCTCTGAAGTCATACCAAACGAATACAAGCATTTAAAAGATGACGTTGCTTATGATCTTCACAACATACAAACCGGTGTCTGTTCAACTTTAATATAAAATACTTAAAGTTCAACAATCAAGTTCATCGTTACAACAATCAAGTTCATCACTGCTAAATAGTTTTAATCAAGTGTAAGGAAATGTTTGAGATTCCAAAATGTGAAACTTCTGTGAAAGTGAGTTGCGGGGGTCTATAGTACCCCACCTGTTCCTCCCTGACCCTCCAGACCCCAACAGGTGGCTAGAGTAACGGTTTAGTGGCTGCTAAGCAGTTGCCCAACAGTGCAACTTCAGGCCAAAGTCCCATGTTTGCCTCAGCTGTTGGAGTTCCATTCCCAGCAGCAGTCGCACTGGTTTGGATTTGCTCTACTGAGGGGTTTGTTCAAAGTGGTTGGGTGGTTCAACGGCCACCCTAAAGGTTTTGGGTTTGAACTCTTAATGCCTGCGATGTATTAACTACCTGTAGTTATCCTTCAGCAAGATGCCCCAACCCCTACCTGCTTCTAGTGGACATGCATCTGAAAAATAAATAAGTGTTTGTCTAGGAAGAACCAGTGATTACAACATATTTAGTTTTCAGTGTGTTGTAGGGTGAATTTCCTCACTGGTTGTATATTAAAATGTTGTAATTATAATGCGAAGAGCGTCTCTGGTTTAAGAGCGTTGCTAGTTGTCCAATAAGTGACCGAGCCGCGTGCCCCCCTGTATCAACACACGGTGGACTCGGAGGTCAGCTCCCCCCTGGTTTATCTGTTAACTCAAAGCTCCTTGTTCAGGTCTGTTCTGGTTCTCGCTAGTTAGACAGGCTGAGGGGCTTGTGTTTGTACAGACTGGAGTCCCTCTCTCTCCCACCTGCCTGGAACTGGAGTAGCCCAAGGCCGCGACTCCCACCACGGCTTAGTTGACGTGGTTGTACATTATCTCAACACGCTGCATTAAAAAAAAACCCAACATTTTGAACGGTTTCACAAATTTGACGTCTGAATCTAGTCTGATGGCAGAGGAGCTGAGAGGTTAAGTCTGTCTCTTTATGCGGTCATGGCTTCGATCCATAAAAGAAATCGGACCCAAAATGAAGACGAGATAGCAAGGCCTTACTGATATGAACCCCTGTTGATGCAGCATGAGACTCCACGATTTAAAAATGTGTCGGCTTAGGTTTGCATCAGGCTTTTTAGCGTTGCCATGGTTACGAACCCACTGACCGGCTGGCTTACTGTTCCCAGGCACTTTATTTAATTAATATATTAACATATTCTGGTACAAAGTCTCCCACGATGTTCTACACATTTTAAATGTATTTATTTTAAACGCGGCTCAAAGCGCGCTGTTGGCCACGGCTTTTTTTTTGTAAACCAACGTTGTGTCTCCCCCCCCTCCAGCTGACATCAGCCTCCACGAGTGGGGGCGGAAGTGCCTGGACATCGCCGAGAACGAGATGCCCGGCCTGATGAAGATGAAGGAGCTGTACGGGGAGAGCAAGCCGCTGACGGGCGCGCGCATCGCCGGCTGCCTGCACATGACCCTGCAGACCGGCGTGCTCATCGAGACGCTCACCGCCCTCGGAGCTGAGGTGAGACCCCCCCTCCGCCGCTGATCCGCGGGTGGTTCAGGAGGGGGTGGCGTAGGGAGGGGAATAAAAAGCTAAGCTGTGGCCAATCCGAAGCCTCGAGGCTGTGCCTAATTCAGATGACGAGTAGAGTGATGGATTGATCGTTAGTTACCCCCCTCCCCTCCTTCAAACATATTTGTCATTGGTACTTTTGGTAAGGTTATATGCTGAAATACTGGTTTGAGGTGTTGGAGAAGCTGGATGTTACACTAGAACAGGAAACGCCTTTTATGAATTATATTAGATTAACTTTATCAAGCTCCCATCCCCGCTTCCAGTCCTGTTTCGCCCTCGGGCCATTTTAGATGGCATCAGGTTTTTAGTCTGTTGATCTTCCTACGTCGGTCTGCAGTAAAAAAAAAAGAAGTACCACATGGGTCATTAGGTAGTCTTTCCAAAGGTAATTGTGTCTGGTCTCTCAATCTCTATGGCTGTATCGCTCCCTCTATCCTCCTCTCTCGGGTCCAGTGTGTGTTTGTGTTTGGATGCCATCTGAGGTCTCTTTCCGTCTCTCAGGTCCAGTGGTCCAGCTGTAACATCTTCTCCACCCAGGACCACGCCGCCTCCGCCATTGCCAAGACCGGGGTCCCCGGTGAGCCCTCACACACAAACACTGATTTAAAGAAAGATGGGGGCGCTGTCACACCAAATTTGTACCGGGTGCCAAATTTGTACCAGGTTACGTAATCCATTCCAAACCTGCCTAACAACAGATGATCGCGGACGATCGCGTCGAATGACGTAGGAAAGTTCGTAAACGTTCTCGATATCGTTCATGGAGCGCGACAAGACAGACAACACTTATTCTACAAATTACATTTATTAGCGTTCCTAATTACATCCCAATGAGTGTTATGTCTTGTCGCGCTCCATGAACGATATCGAGAACGTTTGCGAACTTTCCTACGTCATTCGACGCGATCGTCCGCGATCATCTGTTGCTAGGCAGGTTTGGAATCGATTACGTAACCCGGTACAAATTTGGCACCCGGTACAAATTTGGTGTGACAGCGCCAGTCCCAAATTCACACAAACTCCAACACACGGGCTGGAATTGATGCAGCGAGGACGGGCCAAATAGTGGCTCAGCCATCTCTGTCATAGCTGTCATAACGCCCACTGGCCCCACAAGATCACCCTACCCACAGAATCTGTATTTGTCATTACCCCCCCCCCCACAACAGTAGGGGTGTTGAGGATGTCATTAACGCCTCCCCCCCCCCCCCCCCAGTGTACGCGTGGAAGGGCATGACGGACGAGGAGTACGTGTGGTGCATCGAGCAGACCATCTACTTCAAGGACGGCAAGCCCCTCAACATGATCCTGGACGACGGTGGAGACCTCACCAACATGGTGCACCAGAAGTACCCCCAGCTGCTGGCCGGTGCGTGCCCCCACACACACGGGGCCCACAGGGGGCCCCCACACACACGGGGCCCACAGGGGGCCCCCACACACACGGGGCCCACAGGGGGCCCCCACACACACGGGGCCCACAGAGGGCCCCCACACACACGGGGCCCACAGGGGGCCCGCACGCACACGCAGCACTTGGGCACAAACTAGGGCTGTGCGATAGATCGAATACACTGATTCATCTCGGAAATAGCTAGTAGTGTAAATAGTGTAAGATACGTTATTATTTCGTAAGTATAGAGTATTTTACGGCCTTCTGATTTCATGTTAAAACATTCTCCCGTGGCCCTCTTCCTCACGCAGTAACGTGAGTGAGGGGTAAAAAAACCACTTGCGTCACACACTCGTCACCAATCCCACGCGACCTCTAGGTGCGGAAGGGAGGGAACTCATTTTCAAGTTTGTTAGGGTTGGCAGCGCCGGCCGGCTGAGTGTATCATACAGTGTGTCCTAACCAATTCAATCGACAGATGAAACATGAACGCGGACTAACTGCTGGTTCCTAAAATAACTAATAAGGGTGTAATCAGTGATCTGGCAGGTTTTTTGGATAGCGAGAGGACGTGGCAGCAAAACACACCAATGCTTGTTGCGTCTTGTCTGATCTGATGTCGTCATGGTTACCAGCTGCACGCTCCGTAACAGTTACACCCACCAGGTGCTCCCTGGTCTTACGCTGCTTCTCTAGCTATAAGTTGGGGCGCTGTTTGTCCCTTCTTCAAGCAGCTATGGAGAGTTGACTGGGACGTGTCTGCGTGGTTTGTTGGGGAGAGGAGTTGTCTGTCTGTCGACCCCGGCAAGGCGCTGCACACGTACAATCCCGAAATAAATAAATAAATTCAGTGGGCTCAAAAATATCAAACACATTGTTTCAAAATGCGTTTATAATATTTTAGTTTATTTCATTGCAATGGCCTACATGTAAAGAAAACCTGCCTCAATTAGTTATTTGTGTAAAATATTTTTAAAGGATTCAGCCTTAATGTTTATAAGCCTCTCTCATATATACATATTGCCCCTTTTTTGTAATTTTGAAGATTGTTTTTGTGCTTTGTTTGAATTGAAAATATAAAATGTTTCATGGAAACCACCTGGGAAGTTAACCAAGAAGGTCTGCAGGCATCGTAGTGGAAACAGTGAAGGGTAAAGTGTGATTTCACTAGGTCCTTTTTAAAGGAGATTTCAAAATATCGAGATGTATATCGTGAAGTGGAGAAAATGTATCAGGATATTAATTTTTTGCCAGTATCGCACAGCCCTAGCACAAACACACTGGCACGCATTGGTATACCCACAACCTTGGGAAGGGTAACACACTCAAACCATGGTCAACCTCAGACAAGTGCACAAGAACGCATACATGGGCGCACACCTCTTTGAGAACATTGCTAGTGTAGCACCGTTTCTTCGGGTTGAGCTACTCGACACCAATAAACAGAAGGGCTTTTATTTGGTGTTGGATAAAGAGAACAGCACTCCTCTGGTTGATCACGAGTGCTTCCTCTCCAGGGCCTCTGGCCTGCAGTACCCAATGGTGACCAGCAGGGGGCAGCCTGGCTCTGCCTCCCTTTTCACTGATGACTGAAGGCTGACTTTGGTACGAGTGCAGAGAAGAATAGAAAACAGAAAGTCAATCAAGATGAGTTTAAATGAGACGCAGCCCCCTTTATTGCCCGTCCTGGACCTGTGTGCTTGATGTTTGACACGGGGGGTACAGCAGCTCTCCCATTAACCTGTGGCGGAGGCCCCGTCCCTCGCTGCGGATCCTGTCGGGAGGAACACGCCTCCGTCTGGTCATACAGTTGGATGTGGTTCAACAGAAAACAGAAATCAGCAGGGATCTAGTGGTTAGGGTCCCAGTTGACGGGTTTGGAGTGCGATCCTCAACGTTCCCCGTTTAACCTGTAGGCGTCGTAGGGCAGGGTGTCCTACCTGCTCCTTAACGACGTAGAAAATAAAGACGAACGGCATGTGTAGCCCAGACCCCAGCACCCTCGCTGTTGAGTGATAAAGGTGTGGGTCTCTCGAAGGTATCCGCGGAGTGTCTGAGGAGACCACCACAGGGGTCCACAACCTGTACAAGATGATGAAGAACGGAGACCTCAAGATCCCCGCCATCAACGTCAACGACTCTGTCACCAAGGTAACTGCTTCCTGAAAGAATCCTCTGTCTGCTTCATCGTCTCCCAATCTGGTGTCATCCTCATGCTGGCCTCCAATACAGAGTGATTCTTAGAACGTTGTATGAGGAAAAACAACTTATTGATGTTGATCAGTCATCAGCCTCCAGACACCGGGCAAACCCCGGCTGCTGCTGACTGAACCACTAGGGTAGGTTCACCTGGACATACAATGTTAGGAGCCAATATCTATAGGTTAATAAGAGCCGTGGTATTTCATTTGAGATATTGCGTATAGGACATATGACCCTGGTAAATACGAAGAAGCACAAAATGTTTGGAGAACAAACCTAAGTGTGCAGACGGCGGTCTCCTCAATAGAACCTTTTAACAGTTTCAGCTGTCCTCAGAATGCTATGGCCTCCGACAAAGGAGGGAAGTAATGGTTTCACTGCCTCATACTCTGGGTTCACCAACTGGTCAGCAGACCAAAGAACAGAGGTTATCCATGTTCTCACTGGTCAGCAGAATATAGAACAGGCGATGGAGGTTCGCCAACTGGTCAGCAGACTAAAGCCTGGAGAAGGAAGGCTCAGCTGGCGTTACGCACTTCAGCCAGCCCTGGCCGAGGTGACCTCCATCAAGACTCTGTGCTGGTAGTGAAAGTCCAGAGATGTCTGAGAATCCTCCGGCGTCATGTCATCGGTTCATTATAGCGTGCAGAGTAAATTGCACGGTAAAATATCGGGATAACTCTTAACGGATTAGCCGTCTTTCTCCTTTTTTGGTTCATGGATATTTTGTGTGCGTGTGTCTGTGACTCAGAATTTCCCCTGGAGATCAATAATGTATTCATCCATCCATCTACAAATCCCACTTGCTTTTTAAAGTTTATTTCTGTCCATTACTGCCTGATCCCTCCGGTGTGTAACTCCTCCCTCTCTCCCCCTCCCCAGAGTAAGTTTGACAACCTGTACGGCTGCAGGGAGAGTCTTATCGACGGCATCAAGCGTGCCACCGACGTCATGATCGCCGGGAAGGTGGCCGTGGTCGCCGGCTACGGAGACGTGGGCAAGGGCTGCGTGCAGGCGCTGCGGGGGTTCGGAGCCCGCGTCATCGTAACGGAGGTGGACCCCATCAACGCACTGCAGGCCGCCATGGAGGGTGGGTGTCCCCGTCACCGATGGAGAGGGGTGTTTTGGTATCTCCGGATTTGGTTCAAATTGGATTCTTGATTAAGTACATGGGGGGGGGGGCTGGGGGGTAAACGATGGTGTAGACTCAATGTGGTAGTTATTTTTAATTCATATTTGAGTTGTTTCAACTGATTGCAATACTGTAAACACACAAAGGCAAAGTTAAGACAAAAGGAAAAAAACATTGACCAGTATTGACGGTCTGTTAGTGTGTCACAGAAGAGGCGTATCGTGTCCCTTACGCCGACTCATATTTATTTTCGATCTGTTATGAGTAGAGAACTGGTCAAATCAGTGCTGGTCTATATTGTCGGACAACCGTATGATTGTCCTTCATCATCTTCCAGGTTATGAGGTGACCACCATGGACGAGGCCTCCAAGGAGGCAAACATCTTCGTCACAACCACGGGCTGTGAAGACATCATCCTCAGCCAGTACGTCCCCCCCGTCCCCCCCCTCTTACGGACCCCCAATACACACCAGTGGGGCGTTAACGTGCTCCAAGTAATGCAGGATGTACACGTGCATACAGCAACGCCTTCGCCACGAGGGCTTTACAGAGCTGGGGCTCTGGGTGTTGAGACGTTTTGGGATAGTGTCCACCAAATGGCCATGGAGTTGATGCCAGGGCCGTGTGCAGTGAGTACAGGTGACTAACGGTGTCTGTAACGTCCTCCCATTCCTCTCTTCAGCCACTTTGAGAACATGAAGGACGACTCCATCGTTTGCAACATCGGACATTTTGACTGCGAGATCGACATGGCTTGGTTGAACGCCAACGCGGCCAAGAAGATCAACATTAAGCCCCAGGTAAGCGTTGGGCTGACAGTCGAGGCTGCTGCCAAGAGGAGACCTGGCCTTCATCTCTAGAAAGTCCTTCGTCTTTTAACGAAGGACTTTGGTGTTCTGCTGAACTGCCGTGTCACTGATGACTGAAGGCTGACTTTGGAACGAGTGCAGAGTAGGAATAGGAAACAAAGTCAATCAAGATGAGTTTAAATAAGACGTAGCCCCCTTTATTGCCCGTCCTGGACCTGTGTGCTTGACGTTTGACACGGGGGGTACAGCAGCTCTCCCATTAACCTGTGGTGGAGGCCCCGTCCCTCGCTGCGGATCCTGTCGGGAGAAACACAGAAAAAAATAACATTAATCACAACATGTCTAGTAGAACCTTGACCGTGGAGCCTAACCTATGTATGGCAGAGTAACATGTGGCGCTGCTAGACATGGATTAATATCGTATGATGTCCAGGTGGACCGCTACAGGATGAAGAGCGGCCGCCACATCATCGTCCTGGCCGAGGGCCGCCTGGTCAACCTGGGCTGTGCCATGGGACACCCCTCCTTCGTCATGAGCAACTCCTTCACTAACCAGGTCGGTACGCCCCCCCCCCTCTGGAGACGGACACTGGGGTCCCCTGGAGCAGGCCGCGGGACTCCTGGGTCACTTCTAGGGGACGGGTACAGATGAACTAAAAGGGTTCCCATGGTCTCCTCCTGCAGGTTCTGGCCCAGATCGAGCTGTGGACCAACACCGCCAAATACCCCCTGGGAGTCTACTTCCTGCCCAAGAAGGTGAGCGCTCACTTGGACCCAACGCGGCTTCCTGTCGGAGTTACAACACGCCACCGGGGTGTGATTTGTATAGAGGCTCAGAGCCTCATTCCTATTGGCTCGGGTTTGGGTATTTTAGGCATTTTTGGACGGCAGCGCCCCAAAGCATTCAGTTGGAAGGTGGTTTGGTGATCCATCTTCAGCCGCCGGCGTTTGACGTGGTGTTTGAAGTGGTGCTCAGTAATCCCTCCCTGTGTCCAAGCTGTTACTCACTGGTCAGAGTTCACGGGGTTATCCCAGAATAAACCCACAGGAACCCACATCTGTTGAAGTGCTGCTTTTAGCGCTGACATCACGTTGCCTGTCTGTTTTTGACGCCACATTGCACGTGACTCCAGGTTGGCTGGACACACAGTGATGGACACGCAGAAAAAAAAACGCACAGCCACACACATCAAGCACGTCCGCCGGGTTATTCATTTTAGCACGGCTTATTCTTTTACCGTGTTTCCGAAGAAAAATATGTTGTGACGCATCTCCCTTGCTTTGCTTCCTCCGTCTCTCAACCCCATCTCCTCCCCCCCGTCCCTCCAGCTGGATGAGGAGGTGGCTGCCGCGCATCTGGACAAGCTGGGGGTGAAGCTGACCAAGCTCAGTGTGAAGCAGGCCAAGTACCTCGGTCTGCCCCAGGAAGGCCCCTTCAAGCCCGACCACTACCGCTACTAAGACCCACCTCCCTCGCCAAGCCCCGCCCACTCCACGGACGAGGGCGGGAGGGGGATCGGGCGGTGGGCTGACACGGTGGGTGTCGGCAGGAGCAGAGGGGGTTTCTGGGAGTTTGAGTTTTTGTTAGGATGAGGCGATTGGCTGGTGTGATGGTTAGGCCCAAGTGCTTGAATGTTAACCATGCTGAGGTCCCACCTCTGTCTGAGTTGTTGTTGTTGTTGGTGATGTGGGGGGCGGTGGGGGGGGTTATCCACCACCGGCCCCAATCATTTCAATCAGTGTTGTATAATCAACGGTTGCTGAGCAGCAGAATCCCAGCCAGCAGCCTGGCTGATCTCAGTACCTGGCTTCTATCAGTGTTTTATTAGTTTATCCCTGGCTGTCCCTTAGAGCCCCGACTGGATGGGTGCTGGCTCCTCTCTGCCTCGTGCACTAAACCTCTCTCCCCACAGTGCACGTGCACACGCCCCCCCCCCCCCCCCCCCCCCCCCCCGTGGTCCTCCTGCTGACCTCCTGACCGTCGCTCACGGGAGCGCTCTACTTAAAGCACATCATTCCTTTAGTTACAGAATATTAACCCGACCTGCCCCTTGTTAGTTAGCCCCCTCCCCTTACTTCTAACAGGTGTTCAGATCCCAAAGCACTGGCTCCTCATAGTCTTAACTCCTTATCAAGGGCCACCAGTTGACCATCCTGTGCACCTAACCTCCTCTAAGATGTTACCCTCGCTCTGCGTGAACCTGCTGGGGGCGGCGGTGCCGTTGGAAGGCACGTCTGCGCGCGTTGATACGAGAGGCCGAAGCTCGGAGAGTCGGAGTTCAATTTAAGAAATTGGAACTTTAATGATTCGTCATTTCTATCGATCATTCTGGAATTTTGACTTGAAGGGACATTCTAGAACGCGCTAGTGTTCTCCAATGTCCCCCTCCCCTATTCAATTCAGTTTTTTTTTTAATTAAATAATTGACTGGCCAATCAGCTATCATCTTTGGTAGCGATTAGGGGGTCAAACTAACCATGGTTGCAAAGTGGTCTCAAGGGTCTGTTGTTCATGACTGAAGGACGTGTTACCTGTCGTGATGTTATGATGCAATAAAAGACGTTCTACTGGGCTATATCTCGAGTACTCGGTTCTTGTGTTACCATTTTGTGTTTTGGTATTAGTTAACACTATTAAAACCCACCTCTGAAGAGAGAGACAACATATGGTAATCTTTTAGTCAAGTGAGTTAATTGAAATAATTCCTTTATTGAATGGAATCCCTAATTAAAGCACACTAATGAATATGGTAGATGCCACTCTACACATGGCAGCCTCGACTTTGAAGTGTGTATAGTTTAACAACCCCAGCTGTGGCGGCACATTCGTACCCCATACACTACAACTTGCTCTCATGGAGGGAGTGGTTAAATAGACTGACAGGCTGAAAATATGGGAGGCAAATATGGACGCACAATAAGAATGGGAGAAAGCCCCATTTTTAAACGTGAGCCTGTTCATTCAGACAGGAGCCCTCCACCTCCTAGAGCTCTATTCCAAGACCCTCCAGAACCCGTCCGCCCAGACCTTCTCCATGCCTACTGTTCCCTGGTGGTAGAACCTCTGAACCTTTGGCCCAGACCCTCAGTGGGCATCGTGTTTGCTCCCTTTGTTCAAATCGTTAATCCGGACATGGCAGTCCTCCACATGCGTGATCAAATCACATGCTTGACGCAGGTCATCCGAAACGGCTCCGAGCGGACCACCGCTGCGACAGACCACCGCGCTCCTTCTGTCGGGGGGGTTCAGTCGGATCAAATCCACGGTCATCTCCAGCCCAAAATCAGCGGTGTGTCTGAAATCTTGTCGGCCTTCGCGGTTGACTTCACAAGCTCCAGATGTCATTTCCAATCAATGAAAATAACTAAAACATTGAGATGGTACCGAGCGTTGCCTGGCAACAGGAGGTTGTGCAGGTTCCAGTCCAAGGCTCCTGGCAACGTGTTGATGTGGCCTCGAGCAAAGCATCGTTTCCCCTGCCCTCTCGATCGACCCGAAGAAACAGTCGCTGCGTGCACAGGAGATGAAACACTCATCTCCTGTGTTTAATGTCCCTAACCCATTGTTTAATGTCGGGAGCGGTCCAAACCAGATCACCCCGGCGGCCGCGGGGTTGGACGCTCCGGCCGCCCTGATACAGAGCAGACCCGCATCTGTGTGGGGTTGGGTTCAGCGTTGCCAGATTGGGCCAGATTTCCCGCTCAATCTGTCAATACTGAATGCAGCACGCCGGAGCGTGTATATCTGGCCAAATCTGGCAACCTTGGTTGGGTTACCAACAAATGCCTGAGAAGTAATTAGTCGGACAATGATGTGGCTTTAGTAAAATTCTTAAACAGCACGTACTCACTTGTGGAAACAAATCCTTGACAGGGAAATTGAACAGCAAAAAATAAACGGTACACATCAGTTTGGTCATTTAAAGTATTTCCCCATCTAACCACAAACCACCTTGGAGACATTAATGGAAATAACTGCCTGCTTCTGTTCCTTCCTCAACGGCAGATTCAACACTCCAAAGGATTTGAATTGGCAACAGTGCCCGGAGACACTGGCCATTTCTCCGTATGCGCGGCTCAATGTTGTCATTGTTTAGTAAGACACCAGCTTGTGTTGAGCACTACGTCCCCCCGTTGACTGGCCTCATAATGGGCTGAACATCGTTGTGCATTCCACACACCATAATAACCTGTTGGTTCCCAACCTTAGGATCGAGACCCATCAAGGACCCCCGATATGCGGGTCGAAAGAGATGGCTGTCATAGGCCTATTTGATGAATTATTTCATGGACAGACGTTCTCATATACACTGCTCAAAAAAATAAAGGGAACTCTAAAAATACACATCCTAGATCTGAATGAATGAAATATTTTTTATTAAATACTTTGTTCTTTACATAGTTGAATGTGCTGACAACAAAATCACACAAAAAATATCAATGGAAATCAAATTCATTAACCCATGGAGGTCTGGATTTGGAGTCACACTCAAAATTAAAGTGGAAAAACACACTACAGGCTGATCCAACTTTGATGTAATGTCAATGACAAGTCAAAATGAGGCTCAGTAGTGTGTGTGGCCTCCACGTGCCCGTATGACCTCCCTACAACGCCTGGGCATGCTCCTGATGAGGTGGCGGATGGTCTCCTGAGGGATCTCCTCCCAGACCTGGACTAAAGCATCCGCCAACTCCTGGACAGTCTGTGGTGCGACGTGGCTTTGGTGGATGGAGCGAGACATGATGTCCCAGATGTGCTCAATTGGATTCAGGTCTGGGGAACGGGCGGGCCAGTCCATAGCATCAATGCCTTCGTCTTGCAGGAACTGCAGACACACTCCAGCCACATGAGGTCTAGCATTGTCTTGCATTAGGAGGAACCCAGGGCCAACCGCACCAGCATATGGTCTCACAAGGGGTCTGAGGATCTCATCTCGGTACCTAATGGCAGTCAGGCTACCTCTGGCGAGCACATGGAGGGCTGTGTGGCCCCCCAAAGAAATGCCACCCCACACCATTACTGACCCACCGCCAAACCGGTCATGCTGGAGGATGTTGCAGGCAGCAGAACGTTCTCCACGGCGTCTCCAGACTCTGTCACGTCTGTCACATGTGCTCAGTGTGAACCTGCTTTCATCTGTGAAGAGCACAGGGCGCCAGTGGCGAATTTGCCAATCTTGGTGTTCTCTGGCAAATGCCAAACGTCCTGCACGGTGTTGGGCTGTAAGCACAACCCCCACCTGTGGACGTCGGGCCCTCATACCACCCTCATGGAGTCTGTTTCTGACCGTTTGAGCAGACACATGCACATTTGTGGCCTGCTGGAGGTCATTTTGCAGGGCTCTGGCAGTGCTCCTCCTGTTCCTCCTTGCACAAAAGTGGAGGTAGCGGTCCTGCTGCTGGGTTGTTGTCCTCCTACGGCCTCCTACGGCCTCCTCCACGTCTTCTGATGTACTGGCCTGTCACCTGGTAGCGCCTCCATGCTCTGGACACTACGCTGACAGACACGGCAAACCTTCTTGCCACAGCTCGTATTGATGTGCCATCCTGGATGAGCTGCACTATCTGAGCCACTTGTGTGGGTTGTAGAGTCCGTCTCATGCTACCACTAGAGTGAAAGCACCGCCAGCATTCAAAAGTGACCAAAACATCAGCAGCCAGAAAGCATAGGAACTGAGAAGTGGTCTGTGGTCACCACCTGCAGAACCACTCCTTTATTGGGGGTGTCTTGCTACTTGCTAATCATTTCCACCTGTTGTCTATTCCAGTTGCACAACAGCATGTGATATTGATTGTCAATCAGTGTTGCTTCCTAAGTGGAAAGTTTGATTTCACAGAAGTGTGATTGAGGTACATTGTGTTCCCTTTATTTTTTTGAGCAGTGTAAATTAACGGACTGCTTAAAGATTTATAGCCAAGAGCAAACTACAAACTGTAATAGAGCATGCGATTACAATCCCGCTACAGTAATATTACCAGCAGGCAGTAAAAGTCCTGTGTTTGGGTTAGCAAAATGTTCTCAATCAATGTTAAAGCTAGATGGGACAGGCCAAAGAGGGTTTTTGATAAATTCATAAAACATTTCTTATCAACAATTTATAATCAAATATTTATCGCTTACATGACAGATATACATATGTATGATGAAACCAGGATGAGCTAATTAGTTCTATCAAAAAAAAGTGTCATGACTTTCCCTGGCATCTCCTTTCACAGCTGAGGTAACTTATTGAACCATGGAGAAACTACAGAGTACCAAACTGAATGTGAACTTGACAAAATGACATAAATAAACAAATAATTAATGACGTTCATGTGTACAGCCTTGACGACTGTCCGAGTGACCCAACGGATGTGTGGCAGTGGACACTTCTGCTTGTGGCGTCGCCATACGTTCTGCTTTCGTACGGTTCAACTTGGGTCACTGTTTTGATGAATCAAACATTGTGCGGGAATACTTGAATGTCAGCTGAAATATATACAAGTGTTTGAAATGATTGAATAAACATCTGGTTTCCCCAGAGTTGGACATCAAACACGAGCAGTTTTCAGTTGACATGAAAACACACAACCTTTTTTTTTTCTTGGAAGCCGTTTGCTACAGTCCATTGGAAACGATAACGACCAAAATAATAGAGCTCGTCAAAACCAGCCTTGGGATCTGGGCGCTGCTGGATCCCATTAGAGCGCATTAGAATGCAATCAATCATCGTTAACGTAACCTAGCGCAGGTCTTCTGCCTGATTGCACCAGACCTGTGCCAGGAGGGTGAGAGGATGGAGCAAATGTCCAAAAAACGAAAATATTAGCCAAACGTTCTTTTACTGAAAAATCCCCAGAATTTGGAAAACACATGATCTGATATTGCAAGCAGATAAGTTAAATACCAGCCAATCTATTGAGTCTGTCAATATTGTTTTGTTCTGTGGGGAAGGTGAGTAATTATTTTTTTTTAGCTTTTTCCTTGTTGCTTTGATTAAATTAATCTGCTGCCAAAAAAGGATATCACCAAACCTTTTTGAGATGCTGTTGGCTTCCAAAGAACCGAGAGCTGTCTGAAGACATGAATTACTAACGGTACAATGCTGCTTGAGTCACATTGATCACATGAAATATTACAACTGGGGTTGCCTATTAATATTTGAGTTGGAATACTTTGCTGTAAAATTTGGTTACTCATTTCAGCTGGCTGCTTAGACATTTTCGTCCTATAATTCACCAATCTTGATGGGTGTGCTTCAGCGACCCTTTAAGGCCACCACACCTATGGGGACCAAAGCCTTCCAAGGTGTGTGATTGGTTGAGAGCAAATATAAGTGGACAGGGAAATCGTGTCATAGCAAAACTCTTATTGCATCATAGTATGTGTTTCTGATATTGTCTTGAACACGAACACACACACACACACACAAACAAACAAATATTTGCATGTAGATCTTGATACACAGCGACCTTCCCGTTCTACTTTGTATGAAAGTAATGTTCACATTTTGCCCAGTAGATGGTGTGCAACCTCTTAATTTCTCCGCAGATTATTTGTCTTCGAGCCATGAGCTATCTATTTCTCTTGTCAACACATTAACCAACGGCCGTTTATACAAATAGCCCCTCCCCGCTATAGTATTGTTTTCCTTGGTAGACCTCTTTTAACCCAACAGCAGTAATCAAACATTATACCTTTAACCAGGATTATCTCAAACATGCAAGATCATAAACAGTTATCTTGCTGTATGGTAAAGACAAAAACATAAATAAAAAGACGAAAGAGGTATATTGCTATTGTTTACATTCATGGCAGGCACGTACATGCTAATAAAGGTGGTTTATGGATGTTTCACTGAACACAGGTGAGACGTAATTCTGGTCTGATCATCCAGACTGTTTTTTCAGTTATCAAGAAACAAAGCAAAAAAAAAGTATATATACAAATGCCAAACAACAAGTTAAGAAGAGATTATAGTCTCGCTCATAAAGTGTCTTTCTGCTGTGATGATTGCTGTGAAAAACATCAATTTCCTCATAAACACCCTAACAAATAAACACAAACATTTCCTTCACTAAACACATACACATGTTACCCTTTAAAACACCCTTGAGAGGGATCGCTTTATCACAGAAAGGAAGATGAATTAAACCCAAACATTTCAATGCTCTTCAAGGCAATTTTTACAAAACTCAATTCTTACAAAACTGCAAAGATCACACTGACATTGGGTCTTCCTCTAATGCGTGTGAATTTGTGTGTATGCCAGTGTGCATGTGCTTGGACATTTATGGTCGTATTTATTTGAACACATTGAACACAGGGTTATCTCAGCCAACCGTTAGCTCTGGGCCAACCGTTAAAACCTTAACGACGACGACCAGAACAACGCTATAGTGAGCGCCAGGCTGTATTTAAGAGTGATAAGGTCATAAACTTGGCCCCTAATGACAGATCCTGCACTCTTTATCGAGTTACATCCAGACATCATGTACTGCTCCAAAAAGGGGGCCATTATCCATTATCCTCCCTTCATGTCTGCCCACCTTTATCCTGTTATTCCTCTCCCTTGTTTTCCACTACATCACCTCCACCTCCAGGAGTTTAACCACTGCCGCCGACCCCCCAGCCTTTCCCCTGGCTCGGGGGGGTTCCTCTGTGCTCTGCAGTAGTCCAGCGTTAACACTTCCACTCTGGTTTCCTTGAACAACACCACAAGTCCCACTGCGGCTGTACACTGCCTGGGACCTCTCCATTAAACCTTCCTCACTCAGCCCGGAACCATTCATGGCTCCCCGCTGTGCTCTAAGGACGTGAGTTGATACTGAACATCTTGCAAGTTTTACTGCAGGGGTACACGAGGCTAGGGGATGCACGTAAACCTTGATTCATCCTTTAAGGCCGTAATGATGATGGAGGAGCTGGTGTGGATGGTTGAGGTTAAATTGATCGTGGTGATGATGATGATGATGATGATGCTGATGATGGACCAGTTCTCCATCTCACATCATTCATCATTTGTGTCAAACAAATCATTGCCCCCCAAGAAGTGCATTGATATAGATGTCAGTACTTCAACAGAGGTCTACATATCATCTATATTACAGAATAGATGAATACAATAAAGTATACATGAAGGCATAGTTCACTAGAAAGCTACCATATGGACAGGGTGGCATGCATTGGTGTGCCAGTGCTTCTTCTAGTCGTAGAACAATAAGCCACGTGTAGAACCGCTCGAGAAAGCTCCGCCAACAGACTGAAACCTAAACTCCAGAGCATCCTTAAATCATTCCATCTGCAGCCATTGGTTTCCACGGTCAGTTGTTTTGCGTGTGCACAGAGAAACATACAAACACACACACACACAGACACACACTGTCAACATGATTTAGATGTGTTTTTATAGAATCATTGACATATCCTCTGGGATCTCCTCCTTGTTTTGCTTCACTGCCACCCAGTGGTCCGTGGCCCCTGGGGGCCACGTGAAGCTGTCCTGGGATCATCTGATGTGTCTACAGGGGGGTGGAGATCTCTGAACTGGATCCCGACGGCAGTTTTCAGCACAATAGAACATTAAGGTCCCAGGAGTCCCCTACGTAGACACGCTGAAGGTCCTAAAGGAGTAATATTATATCAGGTGTGAGTCGGATTAGAATCCGTCCTTTCCTGTGTTTTAGTGACATCGCAATTGGCCGTGTCCACCTAGCTGTATGATGAATAGATCAGTCTACCATTCTACCCAGTGGACCATAGCGAACGTTGATGATCTACCCATCATTCATCTAGGTGGACACGCCCACTTGTGACTAAAACACAGGATGTGGCAGGTTTTTCCAACGGCTTGTAACGGCTGATGCCACTCACACCTGGAGGTATAATATCACCCCTTCAAAGGTTGTTCTCCATCCAACACATCAGTCACGTATGCTCACTGGGATGTTGAGATCACTAGCAGATGATCCAAAAAGGGATACGTCCTCTTTGGTTCTCCCTCTCCCATTGTGTTGTCAGAAGCTTTCATTTGCTTCAGCAGAGAGGTGAAGAGCAAGAGACGTGCTTTCTTCAAAAGTTGGCTGTGAAAGAGTTTAGAGACCACAGCTGTGTTATAGGGATGTCAAAATCACTCCCTCAGTGAAACCTTTTCCAACAATATACAGTATACTTTATAAGACAATGCTACCATTGGTTCTTGAAAGAAACAGGACGATCAGGTGCAGCAAACAGTCTTT